>KK120952.1:321807-349760 GCA_000611955.2 Stegodyphus mimosarum
TATTTTACCTGCTTAAAAATGATGTTGTTTGAAATCTGGTACAAACATAATTAGCATAGGTAACATATAGACATATCAAAGTGAAAATCCGAGTTTCACGAACGAGCATTCTATGGGTTTGTCTCCTTAGTATCTGTGCCCTTTGATGATGGCCAATGAGTTTCTTTGACAACACTACAGAATTTCTATATCCTATAGTTCCTATGATAATACAGACAGTTCTGTGTCCTTTTCCATGTTGACCAAGAGTGCTAAAAGGTCAAAGTTTCATCCCAAATAAAAGTTCCTATATGAACAGTTGAAGCTTCCAAAAAGAGTTCCAGTATTGATGGGTAGCTGAGTACTCAACCCAGCAACTAACTTTTGTACCAAGAACATTGCCTAAATGCTGTCTTATGACTCTCCTCAGCGATCACAGATTCTTCTTGTCTGAATGGTTTAGTCATATACCTTTCCCTTTTCATTTTGTATTACTTAATTGTCTCTATCATTTACATTAATATTTTTGAATTAAAAACTGTATTTCAGTGGATAAATGTTTTGGTTTTTAGTTTGTGTGGTGGTATATTTGAGTTTCTATTACAGCTCTATTTATACTTCCTCTCAAAAAAATATATACAAATTCGCAGATGTCATTTGTTAAAACCTGCTGTGTTTTTCAAGTGGAGTGTCGATGGCAGTCTGGCTCTGCTTGATATGTACTCATCTAGTTATGTAAGTGAAAACAGGTATCCTCGCTTTGCCTCATTACTTTCAATACAGCCATCTGTAGTTCAAATAATCCTCATTAAAGGATTTAGAGTATATGCATTCCATTTGATCTCAAGAAAGTTCCACATTGTCCGTTTTCCTCACTACCTCCCAATTCTGGACGAGGATGATTTGACTTCTTGCTGCCTTCTTTGGATGTGGTAGCTGTTTCTCAGATTTTTTTTCCCTGAATAAAATCCCAATTTGCCATAATCCATTATGACCATGGTAGGTGTGTATGATAGTATTTAGGGGTTATTTTATATTTCAATAATTATTTATGTAAAACTGAGTGGCAACAGTTAAATTTTCCAGGTGGTAGCAGGGATAAAATGTTCTAGCACTTTCCTGTTGTGTTTTGTTTTGGGGTATTAAGTGATTTAGTGTAGAAATAAACTATAAATAAATTAAATATGCGTTTTCATTTATAATAAAATTTTAAACACTTTTCACCTGTCACTCCTTTTACCGAAGATTTTCCATTGGATGGTGTTTTCCAGAAGCACATTTTCTACACTTGCACTGACATTCTATACAGTGCTAAAACATAAATCAGCAAAGTATGAAATACTCCTGCTAATATCATTTCTAATGTAACAAAAGGCAAGTACATTTTAGAAATTAATTCTCTCCTCCTTTGTTCAATAACCAAGTTCATATTTTATTTTCTTGTATTTTCCGTAGTAAAAATGTCCTATATTTTGTATTTCTTTATTTCCATATGTGTTTTCAATAAAAGCATTTTCATGACTCTCTTATTAGGTTGCATAAATAGCATTTGTCATTCTGTATAATACCTAGTGATAGATAACTGTACCTATGGAAATATTTTGGATATATCATACTTTGTCCCAAAATGTCAGGCATTCTGTATATTCTTCTCTACTGAATGCCTGCCTTTTTATACATTGCCAGTTACATATCAAATTTGTTTTAATTTTATAAATACTTTTTCATTTAGCCAGGGTTTCTTTCAGGTCTTGGTTATTCTGATATAGAGAATCGAGTTTTGTGTTCTGGTGATACAGTTATGAGAATTGCTAGCATTAGTAAAAGCATTACTATGGCTGCTGTTGCTAAGCTATGGGAACAAGGCAAACTAGACCTTGATAAACCAGTTCAAGAATATGTGCCATATTTTCCACAGAAAAACTTTGATGGAAAACCAGTAATAACATTTTTTTATATTGCAAATTTCTTTCATAGTAAGCCCTTGCTAATTATAATTTTAATTTCATTGTTATGAAAGTGCTATCATATGATTATTAGTTTTATTTATCATGATAACCTTTAGTCATTCATTCTTTATTTTACTAACAATTTCTTTGGACTTTCTCTAGTATACATTTGTTTTCAAAGAGGTACTATGTTTCTCCAGAAATATACGTAATCATAAAATAACTCTAGTGGGATTTTTCAGGATGTTGGTATTACAAGTACTACAGTGGTTGAATGTTCACCTACATATTCTAATACCATCAGTCAATTTGATCTTTGGATGCAGATTCACTTCCATGTCTAATGGAATGATTTTGTGTGTGGTGATAAAAATACATCAAGCTACAAATAAAAGAGGCAGGAGATCATAATGATTTGTGGCAGCTGTAGTTTGTATCGATTTTAATGTTTCTTTTTATTCTCGTTGACAAATATTTTTTTGGACAGTAAAGATAAAGTGGTGCACTAAGGACCAGTTTTTAAAAAACTACATCTGTACTGTATGGAATTTTGAAAGCAGCAAACATTAGCATGTTTCCAACAATGAAGCAATGAAAGCAAATGCAAATACAAAAGAATGTTTAATATGTTTACAGTAGAAATAAGTATTTTATAATTTGTAAGCTTAAGAATTTAAAGCATTACAGAATTTGATGCATCACGTCTTTCAGCAATATAAACTGTCTGTAAGAAGATCTATAACACTCTTCAAGTTAGATAACGCCTTCATATGGATGCCACAAGTTCTTCAAGAAACCACTCTAATTCAATTTCAGCCTTGTGACATGGAATGTTTTCTTACTGGAACGTTCCATTTCCAATTAAGGAGATAAATGCCATGTAAGGGTGCAACTGATCTGCAGTTATGTTGGGATAGTTTGCAGCTTTCATAGTCTGTTCCTACCACAACTAAGAGTCCCAGAGCCACCTATGAGAATGTCTCTCAAAGCGTAATACCACTACCCTCAGCCTTTGTATGACCTCCTGTATAGGGAGGAGCAACTGTTTCCCTAGAAGATGGCATACTGACACCTTCAACGTGATGAATGAGAAACTGTAATTCATCCGACCAGGCACCTGTTTTCCTCTTATCCATGGTACAGTCTCGATGTTCTTTGGTCCACTGTAGGCATAGATGGCAAAGACACGCTTGGTCAACAAAGGCACATGAGTGGGATGTCTGCTGCACAATCCCATATCTAACAGTGTTCGCTAAACAGTGTGTTCCGAAACACTTGTACTTGGACCTGCATTGTATTGGGCTGTCAGCTGAGCCACTGTCTGGCACCAGTTTTTCTGTACCAAGCAGGACAGTCACTGACATTCTTTTTCTTTGATGATGCATGGACGTCCAACGCCTTGGCGTCTATTGCTGGTTTTACCGTCATTTATCCACTTTGCATTAATACTAACAATGGCATGGCAGATTGTGAACTACCAGTCATGCAGTTTTGAAAATGCTCGTTCTGAATGTTTGGGCCATTACAATCTGCCCTCTATCTAATTAACTTAGATCAGCAGCCTTTCCCATCACTTGCAGAAATAAGTGCAAAAATGATTCCTTACCTTTTGCAGCAGCAGTTAAATACCATTCCTACTTAATCACCTACCCTCCACGTCATCCAGACAAGTTCATTAGAAAATGTGGGGATGCCATAATGTTTTTGGCTCACCAGTGTATTTGTTATAAGTTTTAACGACAATAAAGAAGGTTTGTCCTCTGTTATTTTGTAGAATCAAATTGAAAATTTTCGGATTGATTGTGTAACAATGATGCAAAATTCGTGTTAGTGTAATAATGTGTTTTTATTTATGAAATATACCTGCATATTGCTTACAAGTACAGTGATTCTTTGAATATGGAAACAAAAGGAGTACTGAAATATGAAAGTCATGAGCTACTTGGTAAGTTTCATGTAGGGTCTCGTTTAGCCCGAGGAAGTGCAGCAGCTTTTTATAGACTTTACATGTTAATAGAATTCTGCTCAAAAGATGGTATTATGTACCATTTGGATAGCTGCTCACTTGTTGTAGATAGTGAATGCTGTGCACAAATTCACGTTTCAGTCATATCCAAAAAGTATTTCATTCTTGTCATGTTTGACAAACATGTTAGCCAAGCCTTTTGTTGAAGTTGTCTGCAATGAACAACAAATCTGTCTGTAAAAATTTTTGCATGATGACAGGATACACTGCTGGATAATTCCTGTTGTTCTTGGGGTGCATAAAATCAGTAAACGGACATAAATGATCATCAAGCAACCCACTATACCAGTTCCTATTTAATGACATGCCTAGCAGAACTATGAGACCCAAATATATCATGAAAACATATACCATTCTAGAGTTGATTCTTGTGGAGTCTGTGCCATACCTCCAAATCCTACCATCAACTTGTAACAGCCGGTACTGTGACTCATCAAGCCAGGCTTCTTTCGTCCTAGCCTAGAGTTTAATTAATGTTTAAAAAAAAAACCTGTGTCAGGCACCTCCCTTTGTAACTAGCTGTTACAAAAGAAACCGTGCTGGGTCATCTGCTGCCACACCCCATTAATACTAAATTTCACTGCATTGACATCATAGATATGACTTTGATACCTCTTACAATTCAACATGGATGTTATTTCTCGCAGTGTCCTTTGTCTGTTAGTGTAAATGATTCTGGTGAAATTCTCAGCCTCTGAGTACCTATAGTTGACTACTGCACTGTCCATAATGTATGGTAATGCCTCCCATGAAGTATTCTTGATATACTTGCAACATCATGGATTGAAGAATACTGACTATTGAAAGGTTCGAAAACTGAATACCCTATTTTTCAGGCTCTTTCTTATTTTCCATGTCTAGAATCTGATAATTCACATCAGATTGTTGTAATGATATTGGAAGTTGTTTCTTAAACACTGATTGTACTATATTTATTACTTATATTGGTTTGGTACTTCACAAGGCTTTTATACAATGCAAGCATTTTATAAAGCTACCAGTGGCTGAGTAGTAAAATTGCTGAATACTGGTAATTTTGCTTGATTTGAATCCCAGTGAACAGGCTAGCTGCACAGATATTTTCATTGCTTTCCCTGTATGTAACATGGATGCAAACCTGCTCCTTTAGAAAGTCCTCCATGAAGGCATCACTCATCTTAGGTAAATAACCCTCATGTGCTTTGCTGTAATGAAATAAACCAAACCAAGACTATAAAGCAACTTATAATGTGCATACTGCTACCACATCACTTTTTGTTTTGAACATATCATTTATCAGATGGATAATCATTAATCAAATGACATGCATTTTATGTTACACTTTCATTGCTGGATCTCCCTCCAAGTCTATCATAAACTGTGATCAATAACTCGTGCTAAAAAAATATTGATTTAGATTATGTTTGCGATTTGAGTAGATAAAGGGTGTCTTTTATCGGTGAGGATGTACTGTTAATTTTATGCTAATTTCAGTCGGTCTGTTTTGGCAAATTCTCCTTTTCATTTCCAGTGTGGTATACTTATATATATAGTGCGATATTGGCACCACATTAAAATCTCAACACTGCATTTTTTTCAAGTTTGTTCCACCCTCCTGGGCCAACACCATCTCGATGAATAAGGCTTGAGCACGAGCAGCTGACTGGTCAGTGATATCATGAGCAGAAGACTGACGGGAAGCAGTGGAAAGTTCCAACAATCAGCCACTGATGAATCCGTAACTGCACGTTTTTGCTATACTCTCACTTTCTAAACTCATATTCTGTATTGCATTCAGGGTCTAGTTTTAAGATTTTCAATCCATGAAAAGTTGTTCAGAAATTATAAACTACTAAAAATTGGAATACTATGTATATTTTCCTCCAATCTCCAAACACTTGCTTCTCAAGCAGTATGTGAGTAATTAATATAAAAGTAAATACTAAATAATAATGAATTAATTTTAATGATAATTATGTATATAATTTAAATAGTAATAAATAATGATAAATATGCCACAAAAATTAATGAACAAATAAACAGTAAGTGGGGCAATTTCTGATATTCAAACATACTACCCCCCTCCCCCCAAAAAAAAAACTAGGATGAAAGAACAGTAAACACTTTGAACGCCATTTCATTTCCCTTATGACATATATTTTTCATTCATATATTTTGGACAAAATAGATAGTTTTGTCATGAATACTTTAAGATGTTTTAAGAAATTCTAGGAATTGATGGAACACTCATTTCAACTGAAAAACAAAATGAACTGAAACTCCCACCCCACTACAAGGGATTTGTACATTCAAAATGAAAAAATAAAATTTTATGACAGGCACAAGACATAAAACTTATTTTAAATTGCATGAAGACTTTATTTTTATTGTTGCTCTTTTAATAAATAAATCTACTTATATGTAGATTCAGTTTAGAATTTCAACATCAGCATATTGCCAAACTTATACAGTACAAACAAAGGAAGGGAACAAACACATTATTATGTGCCTCCCACCACGTAATGGGACATAACCCTATCTATGGTAAGCTGTTTTAAGTTGATTTAAACACATTATCAAAATGGATATAAATTTAATGCTTTGTTGTTTCGTTCTTGTATAGATTTAATTTTATAAATTTCTTGTTACAGTTTATATCTTATAAACTTTTTTTATTTCTTGCGTAGTTTTAATTTGTTTCAAAATTCTTGCAGCATTTTATTTTTCGCAGTTTTTTACCCCTTATTATGATTTCTTGTGTGATTTTCTATCCTGTGTATGCGAAACAATTAATGTCTTTACAAATATCTTTACAGTTACTATATCTGCATTATGAGTAAGTGAAATACTACAGATATTTTTATAGTATTTACAATAACAAGCATATTCGAGGACAATAAGTGCCAGAAAGGACATTGTTCAATGATATACCTTCTAATGAATCAATTAAAATACATTTGGGAATGGACGTAAATTTAAAGTTTTATTTCTTTTCATGCATTTCTTGACTATAAGTATCATTTCTTTTTATCTATTTCTTATATAACTTCTTTATTTGAGCAAATTTTTATTTCCTCCTGTTAACTTCTGATTATTTTTTATAATCATTTTATTTCACCCAACAATTATCTTAAAAGTATTTAATTAACACTTTCATCGCGAGGGATGTGATAACTCGTCTTCCAGGAATAATCGGTATGCTCAAGGGATAAGATAACTCGGCCTCTACTCAAGGTTTTTCTATATTATTGCAGCATATCCAGCGACTTATTTCATTGACATTTTAGTGTATAGTAGACCCTAATATTTTGTCTTTACAATGTTTCTAAAAGTGGCACCAAGAGCTCAATTTGTAGTGCTTTCACTTTCATTCACTTCATTTCTCGTAAGTTCTCTTTCACTTCATTTCTCGTAAGTTCTCTTTCACTTTTATTACATTTCTCATTTTTCTTTTTCTCTTTATTTTGTTCTTTATTATGTTTCTCTCGTCTTACTTTTATTATATTTCTCATTTTTCTTTTTCTCTTTATTTTGTTCTTTATTATGTTTCTCTCGTCTTACTTTTATTACATTTCTCATTTTTCTTTTTCTCTCTATTTTGTTCTTTATTATGTTTCTCTCGTCTTATTTTCATTACATTTCTCATTCACTTTTATTACATTTCTCGTGTTTCTTTTATTACATTTTTCATTCTCTTTCATAAAGCCTCTGATATGTCGCACATAACATTACTTGGACATAATAAAAGCAACCTCAAGTAAGGCTTCCCCAACACAGAAGTGTGTTATATGTAATTCACATAAAATTCGTCAAGAGACGCATTATCTGTGCAAAACATGCACATCAAACCCAGCATTATGTATAGTACCTTGTTTTGAAAAATATCATTGTTCAGAGAGATTCTAATTTATGCAGTATTTAAGATTTTTATTTTATAATTATTATTACATCTGTAAACACAAGTAAATCATTATAGTGAGAATTGTTATTGACTACAATTATTGTAAAATAAGCAAGTTTTAAAGGAACTTGTGTTTTGTTTCAATTGTAGCGCTACGGAGGGTGGGACAGAGGTGCGCCATTGCCGCGATGAAAGTGTTAATTAATAATAATATTTGTAATTACTGACAAAAATTTTTTACAGTTTATTGCACTTATTTAGTTTATTAATATTTAATTACCTATTTAATTTAACACAAAAAGCTACTTTTGATAACAAACTTTGTTCATTATTTTTACACTTTATGATTTTTTATGCTTATAATTTATGACACTTTTACACTTTATGATTATGTGGTTACACTTTATGTAATGGTATATCATTTTTAAACACTAAAGAAAATCATAATTTTTTTTTTCCAGAAACATGCATCTTTTTTATTGCAACACTGCTTTATTCTCTTGCAAAAAAAATCTCACTGCCTTCTAAATTAGTCTATCAGGTTTGAAATGAAATTAGGTTAAATTCGGTCTGCATTTTACATTTTATGAAATCTGAAATTGTGGACATGTATTTAATAACGTCACTTCATCAGAAAAATATCATCTGTTTAGTCAGCAGAATGTAAGATAGATTCTTTCAACTATATTTTAAAAAAAAATGACAGATCAGGTTTTAATAATTAGTAAAGACAGAAAATTACAAATCAAACTTATTCATCGGTTTCCATTTCCTATACTTTACAGTGCAATAAAACACAAAGAAATCATGCTGTCTTCCTGGATTGATACTAAGATTTAAGTTTAAAATTCCACTGTGATTTTTTTTCTAAATTATAAATTGTAAACAGTAAGTGAAACTAAGAGGAAAAAAGCAAGAGCCAAGTAAATACAGAGGCAAAACAAGGGATGAATGAGGAGCGGACCCACGAGCAACAGGTCTTCTGCTGTGACTTCACATTTTCGTACTCTGACCTTGTAATTATCTAGATGTTGTCTGGGCCCCCCACTAGTGCCAGAATGTACTGGAAGCTCAACTATGGTTTGATCCCAGATAAATGGGCTGGCTGCATTGTTTTTCATAGTACTCCCTATGTGTAACATGAATACAAGCTAGTGTCCGTTAAAAAGACCTCTACAAAGGCGCCGTGTAGAAAGAAAGCCCTATTGTGTTTTGCTGGAAACACATAACCTACCCCATTCCTGTTTTAACTCATTTTTCAGTGTTTAATGCTGCCCAAAGACTGGACTGGTTATAGAAGGATTTTTATCTGAAAGTCGTAACGTAATTATGTTCTCTTAAGTGGAAGTATGAAGCATTTAAATAGGTTTTTCAAATTTTTAGTCCTAGTTCAATGTTTATGATATGTTTGAAATGAAAAATTCAATACTAGTCATCCTGTATCTAATCATTTATTATGTGAAAAGGTGTACATTTATTATCTCTCTTTTATTTATTTCTTCGTGATTCCTGTACAGTCTTATCATTTTATCCTTGAGCTTCAAGCTGCAAAATTAAGTATTTGAATATTTATATAAAGAATTTTTGTGTTTGTATTCGATACATATAGTTGTGCCAGATAAGTGAAAATTTTTAAAAAATCACGTGGAGGTATACATTTCAGATACTAATGTTATTCTTTTTAAATATTTCAGAAACTTAATTTTAAAACTACAGATTAGTTTTCAATTAAGCTAGTCTAGATTAAAAATAATTGCTATGTAAAATTAGGTAATATATCAATATTCAATTATGTTACTGTAATAGCATAGCTTTGTACATTTCGCTTTTAATCAGAAAAAAGTGTCTGTTCCTATTCAGCCCCCCTCTCCAAAAAAGACATTCTTTTTTAAACTTCTGAAAGAAAAAGTACTACCATGTCTACCTACTATTACTTTTTTGTTTTAATGCTTAGATTAAAATTGATTTATATCATGAGTGACCAAACTCCGTGTGATTAGTAGTTGCAGGTTAGAATTTTGTAAAATTGAAGAGCAATAACTAAATTTACAAATAGGCACAACTAGATAATTTTTAAAGCGGTAAAACAGTTTTTGAAAAGAAAGAAATGTTTTGAATAATTTAAGAAAAGTATTATATTTTATAATTAATGAATTATCAGCATTTAGTGGTCTTTTAGTTACTGTGAGTATGCCTCCTGAAAAATAGCTTAAGCTGTAATCAAGAATTTTTATATTTTAACCAAATTGCTGGATTTTTTTTAAAGAGGAATTGGATACTGCTAAATTGAACATTCAGACTGTCTTGAAAGAAGAGTTAATGTACATATGTTGTGTGATAAATTGTCTTTTCCCATTTTTTTAAACAAAGTATCATATACAGTTATCATTTTTATCAATATTATTCTTTTATTTACATTGAAGGAAATTCTTTTTTTTTAGAGGAAGCACATTTCCCAGAGTTGCTTTCCTGCTGCATTATCTAAAAAATGTATCTTGGAATAGTTAAACTCTTGAAAATTCCAATCTTGATTATCACATTCTATTTGCTGAATAAAAGTAAAATATAGTAATTATTAGTTTTGCTTTGAGTTTAGTATATATTTTGAGTTCAATGTTTTACTTTTATTAAAAAATGTGTTGAAAGTTTATTCTTTTAAGGTTACAATAACATGCAGACATCTTGTATCTCACTTGGGTGGAATTAGACATTATGCCAAACAGTCAAATGATCAGAAGAGTGATTTAAAAGTAAGTTCTCAGTTCTTAATCAAGTCTGAAAAAGTAATTACATAATTTTTAATTCTTATTTTAAGATGGGTCCTTGGGTATTTTTAATTCTTATTTTAAGATGGGTCCTGGATCATATCTGTTATATGATCCAGGTCAACCCTGCTGAAGTTTAAAAATCTGCATGAATAAACTTTGTGTGTGTTAATAAAATAATTTGTCTGATAATTGCTGCCATTCTTCTTACATTTCCACTTTCTTTGCTACTGATTACATTAGTGATCAGTTTTTCCGTGTAGCTGCTCAGTGAAACTTAGAATTAAAAAATTCAGTGTTTCTCTGCTCCCAGTGTAAAATAATCAAGTTTTTGTTTCATCAGAGACTTTTCAATTGCTAAAATACATCCATTATTAGTCAGGATAATAGGTTTAAAAGCTGTTTAATAGTGCTGCTGTTGAAGGTTTTATCAGCTATCTCAAAGAGGCTGCATTGTGAACATCAAGAAAGTGATCACAAATCTTGACCTGAAATTTAAAACGATGTTAAAAGTAATAACAGAACTTATTAGTGCATTTGGCAATGTGAGATACTGCCCCATGGTATTTTTGTCAGCTCATAAAAAAATCTTATAGTCAGCGTCAAAGCAAAAAAGCTGGATATGTTCAAGAATAAAAATGTGTCCACCATGAACTGAATTCTAATTAAAAGACTGAAAATCGTGTCTTCTTTGAAGTGAATCTGCATGTATGTAAGCAGTAAATAATATGTTCTATGCATATTGCAACATATGGTACCTCTACAAAACATGCAAAAGTTAACACTGATCACCAAAAAAGCTGAAGTAAGGTAATGGGTATTGGCACAATGGGAGAAAAGTTCGTTCTCATACCAGACTGGTCTACAGTGAAATCTGCTGTTATGAGTTTCTGACACCAAAAGAAACAATAAGCCATGAACAGGCTCATGTATCATTAGCATCAGTTAAAAATATCTATTTCCTTTATGACAATGCAAGGGCATATTAGTATGGAAATATGAAGGCCTGTATTATAAACAACATTGAATGTTAAGATACATCCACTGAAATTTTGGGGGTTGATTGTAGTATAAGTTAGATAATTTTTTTACAGCTGGGCACTGGAGAGCTATCTGCCATAGATGAGATGTCTTCATGGAAAACTTTTCTGAGAAAGCCATTTTCTCTTTACATATGGGAAAAGTCAAGAAAATCTTCCACGCTGCCAACCAATTTCATCCTCAGGGAGTTAACTTAGTATGAAGTACCAATGTTTGGTGCTATTATTCATTCAGCAGTTTGTGAATAATTTGAGGGCTCAGCATGTGCAAAAACAAGAATGCTATGCTGTCATTTGTTAGTAAAAATGTATATTGACCTTGAATATGCATATTTTAAATAAAAAGTGTTTGCTATTCTAGTAAGAACTAGAATAAATCCATTATTTCTGCAGCCTAGAACTTTAAAAAAGAAAAAAATAATGCATTATGCTTTGAAATAATGTTTCCCTCTGTGCAGTGCGTCAGTTTCATTCGTATTAGCATTGTGTTTGTGGGTAAAATTAATTTTAAAATATATTTTATTCCACTGTCTACACTTCAGTATATACAATTTTCTTCATTACCTCACTCCAGGTTAATAAAAAGATAGAAAACCTTCCCCCACTCTCTTTGATCTTTCAAGATTACAAATTTTCATTTGAAAGACATCTTACTAATAATACTTTTCAAAGAAAATTTAAAAAGCGAACAACTGATCTTTTGGCTTCATAATTTGTGTTTTTCATCAAAAATATCAAATTTAGGAAATAGTTCAATGCATAAATACAGAAAATGTAATACAGTACAAAATCCGAGATCTGGCCTCGTCAGGATTTCGGCGATTCCAGATTTGGGATTTTTCTGGATATTAGATCATCGGTTTAAAACTTGTACTATGACATAAAGCAATTATAAAATTAAAAGTATAAAATCATGATTTATGACATAATGAAGCCTTTATGATCTAAAGGGTAACAAAATTTACAGAAAAAAAAAGCTTAATACTTAATTGTTTACTTTATTAAACATTTCTTTCAATGCAAGTTGTTTAGGTTGCTTTTTATGTGCTAATTAATATTTTCTCTTTAATTCTGTATAGAGACATAATTTCTTATTCAGTAACTAAGTGCCATTATTCAAGTCCTGTAATTGCTGTGTTGAGAATTCTGACTAATTTATCCATCGAAATTTTTTCGTTTTCAGTAACCTCTCTGTCACATTCTTCAATATCAGTAACGATATTTTCTGGATCTAGAGCCATACTACAGATTTCGTCATCCATTAATTGATTGATAATTAGGGCATTGTCATCACAATGAACATCTTCTGTTATATCATCTTCATTTATTATCGTTTCCCCATATTTCTTTGCAAAAATCCATTAATTGGAGTATTATACTTTTTGGTTTGCAATATCCGAAAATCTTCACAATGTCGGTTATCATATTCATCATCCTGACTGTGAAATACACTAGCTGGCCTTAAATTATATGAAGTGTTTTTTAAAGTTTCTGGAGAGGCATTCTCTCACGATCTTCCGATGCTCCACAAAGTGCATTTTAGGCAAAAAATTCTTGAATAGTCTTGCAGTTATTCAAGAAATTTAATATGTATTTTAAAAAGTCTACTTTATATTTGCATTTCAGCGCATGCACTATTTCGATATCTATTGCCTGATTGATGGACGTATAATTTGGAGGAAAGAATAATAAGGATACATTATCTTTCCTTAAAACTGTGACTTGAAGTGAAGTATGAGCTGAACAGCTGTCTACAATCAGGGCAATTTTTTGCGTAATCAGTTAAACCAACCAAATTCTGCCAAGCTTCAGGTGTGAAAGGATTTTCAATTCAATCATTCATTAACACTTGTGTCATCCGTGTTCTTTTGTTTGCACGATATATAACAGGAAACTCTACTCCTTTAAATGTTTGAGGTTGTGTATTTTTTCTGATTACAGAAAGTTTACTCTTGTGCCTTCCTGCAGCATTTGCACATGCTAAAATTGTTAGTCTCGCTTTGGAATCTTGACATGAATTGGAGCCTTTTCTGTAGAGGTTGCAAAGGTATTTTGCGGTACATATAACTTTTAACTATTAATGAGTTCAATGAATTCATCTGTGAATATTTTGGCCATTTCAGTATCAGCTGAAGGTTTTTCACCTGAAATTATTAATTGCCTTATACCATGGTGATTTTTAAATTTGGTTAACCAATCTGTCGAATGTGTACACTCAGTTTTTAAGTTCATTTCTTAGTGAAATGAAATATTTTAGCTTGAGCCATCAGCATTTGACCTGTCAGTGGCACATGCTATCTGTGGATCATCAGTTTGTCATGATCTCCACTTTTAGCATATTGAATAATTTTTCTGTCATTCATTGCGAGTGGGGTGTCAAAAAACACAAAAAATTCAAAACGTTCCTCTTTCTGTTTTCTTATGTCATATACAGTTGACATTCCAGTGTCATACTCTTCGCATAATGTTTAAACAGATATACTTTATCCACTTTTTGCAGCAATTCCACTTTCTGTTTAATGGCCATCGAAACATGCTTCTGCTGCCATAATAAAAACAGCTCGCAAAAAAATAATTAAGCTGGATCAAATCAGAAAGTTAAGAATCAGCACAATCTGCTATGTTTGCTGAAATTCCTTGGAATCAGTAAAGTATAATTTTAGCCTAGCTTAATAGTGTCCGCTATACATTATTGGCTCTGTATCATGAGATTGCCAATGAAAGATAAGATGTTCCGCTAAATTTTGTTTTGCTTCTATCGTGCTTTGACACAATTAACTTTGATTGTTATTTATTATACTTACATCTGTTTCTTGCACATGCTTAAGGCTTATCTGAATCCTGAATAAATTCACACATACACTTAAGGCTTATTGAAGGCCGGCGCTAAGTATCTTACCGCCTGATGCCAGTCTGTGCAGGTCCTAAATTCTGCTACCGAGTGCCTCCCTATGTTCCAAACTTTTGCCACCTATTAATTTTGGATCCCTGTGCTTTTCCGAAATTCTAAAAATATTTTCAGCCTTTAATTTTGCCGTTCAGTGCTTCTCTAAATTCCAAAAATTTTGTCTTCCCTAAATTCTGCCGCCCGGTGAGGCCATACGAGCTCTGGTGCTGTTTCTGGGTTTATATGAAAAACAAATCAGTTATTCTTAATTCCAATAGCACTAAATGTAATCTTTTGGCCTATGAGTAGCATTAACAAAATATATTTTTAGCACATAGAAAGAAATTTTTTTTAATTTTTCCTCGTCAATATTTCGTAGTGCATTTAACTTAAATCTAATCATTTTTTCCAAGCATAATGTCAACATAAAAGGTTATCATACTCTTTGTTATTCAAGTACTAATATAAAAAAATTGTTTGGGCATCGCTGCATGAGTCATTACTCAATTTGTCATGTGTTGAGAAACATGCAATGATGGAAGCAAAATTTTTGGCATCTATATACACAGTCCAGTCACATTAATGTGACCACCACGTACTTTCCATGTCAGAGTTAAATAACCAATCACAGAAGGCAGGTGGCAGCACAGTGCAGTTGAGCGTATATAAAGGGTGTGTGAGGGCTTCGGAAAACATTTCAATCGTTGGCGTAATGCAGAAACGAAGCGATTTATCCGACTTCCAAAAGGGCATGATCATTGGCTTTCGGGCCAAGGGTGGAAGCATTTCCGAAACGGCTGAGTTTGTGAACTGTTCGCGTGCCGCCGTGGTAAAAGTGTACCGTGCATGGCAAAATGGGACTGTCCAAAATCAGAGACGTGGCAAATGTGGTGCACCACGGGCCATAGATGACAGAGGCGAACGACGGTTGCGGAGATGCGTTCGGGCAGATAGACGGGCTACCGTTGAGCAACTGACCACCAAAATGAACCAAGGGGCTACCAAAAGTGTCTCCCAAAGTACTATTCAGCGAACATTGCTGCGTCTGGGCCTCCGAAGCAGACGCCTGGTTCGTGCACCTATGCTGACTGCTGTTCATCGACGGCGAAGGCTAGAATTTGCACGCCAGTACAGCAGCTGGACGTCCACTGAGTGGCGACAGGTTGCGTTTTCGGATGAATCGCGTTTTATGCTCCATCGGACAGATGGACGTTGGCGTATAAGGCGTGAAACCTCTGAAAGGAACCACCCTGCAACCATTGCCGGAACGGTCCAAGCTGGAGGCGGGAGCATTATGGTCTGGGGAATGTTTTCCTGGCATTCTCTAGGTTCACTGATCATTGTGGAAGGCACAATGGATCAATACAAGTACGCATCTGTCCTTGCGGACCATGTTCACCACTACATGCGCATTGTTTTTCCTCAGGATGATGGCATCTTCCAGTAGGACAATGCGAGGTGCCATACAGCTGCCAGTGTACGTGCGTGGTTCGAAGAGCACCAGGATGAGTTTACCGTCCTCCCCTGGCCAGCAAACTCACCTGACTTAAACCCAATCGAGCATCTGTGGGACCATCTCGATCGAGTTGTTCGCGCCATGGATCCTCAACCGCGTAATCTAGCGCAGCTGGCCACGGCATTAGAGTCGGCATGGCTCAACATCCCAGAGAACACCTTCAGGGACCTATGTGACTCTCTTCCTGCACGTCTCGCAGCAGTCCGCTCTGCGAAAGGTGGTTATTCTGGCTTTTGACAGATGGTCACATTAATGTGACTGGACTGTGTATTAGTAGATGTAAAACCAACGATAAATGTTTCGGTTTGAGATGTATGCCAAGCAGATATGCTGCTACGGAGTCACATAATTGATCACACAAATTTGTGCTAGATAATTGTTTTTTCAATAGTGAAGTATTTATTTAGTGCTGAAGGGAAATTAAGAATTGGGACTCTCCATGTTTTATTTATGGGGGGGGAATCAAATGCCCATGCTTAAAGCATTAAAAAAAAGTTGTTGGCAGTTTTGGAGGTCCGGATATTAGATTATTCTGGATATTGGACTCCAGATCTCGGACTTTGTACTGTACTGTATTGTTAAATTAGAGTATAGTGTGTATGTTAGATTTACCATTGTAAGAAGCATTACATTTTTTTTGTTCAAGAAGCTCTCATATGTAACAGTTGTTCTTACACTTTCACAGTAAAGGAGCAGGTTACATAAGGATGCGGTATGGAGTACTTTTGTGTGTTATGTATTATAAAATATTCTTTGAGTGTCTGAAGCATATGTCAGAAGTACTGTTGGTGTTTTATTATGTTGATGTGGTATGAACAGCACCCCTGAGGTGGTCTAGAATGTCATCATATTGGTTTTTATATTATTTTGCATTGAAACTAGTTATAAACTTTCTCTACATTCTTGTTTGGCAATTTTTTAAAGCATCCTCTCTTTTTTTTATGAGGGGGTTTTGAATCTAAATGTTCATGTTAGTAGCGTGTATTTCAGTATTTTGGTATTTGTTCTATTATTCAAATTTAGTTTTATGTACTACTGAGCAGCTTACACCATTAATATACTTTTATAAAAGTTTTTATTTTTAGAATGGTGAGGAAAAATCAAGTACTAAAAAGGAGGTACAGAAAAATGAGTTTGAATATAAAGAATATTACATCAAGGAAAATTATAAAGATGTCAGATCCTCTGTTGACATTTTTAAAGATGATCCACTTATTGCAAAGCCAGGTAAGACCCATTTCATGTGTTTGTTCAAGCTGTATTGATAACAAAAAACTTTTTAAAGAATCTGCTTTTTTGGTTGCGATTTGCGTTTCGTTCTCTTTATTTAAGATAATTTACCTATCTAAAATCTGTGTGATTATTGACATCTTGGGATTTAAGCATTCTCATAATAGGAGCATTGCTTCAAATTGTATATGGTCAGATTTATTATCTGATTAACTGTCCAAGGAAATAAATAAATTGTAAAAGCTTTTGTAATAAGACTATTTTTTTAACTTTTTGTTATCCTGTCATGACTGAGTGTTCAGTGCATACTCTTGGCGAACATATTCGTGAAGTAAACTAAGTCCTGATCTTGAACAGGAAGCTGAATGCAGCTATATTCTGTGGTAGAATGACTGCACGTAAGAAGGATTTAAAATCCTCTTTTATTAAACCACAATTATATACAGCCACTTCCCAACTCGGGAGGGATACAGAAAATAAGGACCGCACTTGGGTCTAAACTGAACAAACAAATAATTTAAACTAAGGTTAAGTAGAAATTTAAGTAGTCGTTGCTCACAGAGCTATAAACGCGAGCTTGGTCTCTATGCTAAATGGTGCATAGCAAGATTTAACTAATACTAACGCACTTAGATTTACTTCAATAAGTAACAGAGTAACAGTGCTAAGGCTTGGAATTTAAATACCAACTAGTCCGGCGAACGTCGAACAGAGCAGCAGTGATCTGAGACTAAAAGCTCTCTCACACTGAGTAGTTCCTCGCTACCTTTAAATATAAACTTGGCTCCACTCCAAATTAGCATAAAGCTGAAATGTGCACTTATTCTAACGGGAAGTTGAAATAAGAACACATAGGAAAGGCAAATTAAAATAAAACTTTATTAGTTTAAACTAAAACCTTACATACTTCTTGCCAGAATTGGCAAAAGTTGAACTACTGTGTTCCAAATGGACCATGTTGAAACTTTGCGATTCTAGAAATACTCAAAATTTAACTCTTCCTAACTTAGGCAACCTTTACAGCAAAATAGAATTTCTTGGCCATTTACAGACGAAAACTTGATTTTTACACAGCTCTTCATCTGTTTTGCGTAATTCTTTTACTTTCGTCTGAGTGAAATTTTAGTGTAACATAATAACACTAAGTTCTAGGTAACAGACTTCTTTTCTTACTTGTGTAAATTCTCACACGCACATTATCATTCAAGCAAAATTAAATTCTTCCCCCAACGCTCTCCACCGGTGTTGGATGAAAAGTGCAATAGCGGTCTCACCTTTTCATGCACACAATTCCTAGTTTTCACAAAGAATGCTTCATTCAAAATTAACTTTGCACCTAACGTGCGTTGATGCTATAAATCCATTTTTGTTACATTTTATGAAACTTTTAACCATTGCATACAAATCACAAGATACAATAAGTACGTTAAATTTCTAAGTTTACAGCAAGTGCTTCACATTCTTTTTTTCAAAGTTCTTTTCTGAAACATTGCATTACACTGAAATAATAGTCTGTAGACTAAATCGTGTTTTTCTTCTACCAACTTTTCATTCTAGAAATTTACAAGTCTTTCAACAAAGCATAATACAAAAACATTTAGTTAACATTCTCACAGCAGTTCATTGCTTTTACAAGGCTAATATACACAATGCCTCAGAATCTACTTTACAAACATTAAGTAATTTTTAATCTTTGCAGAATTACAATTTTAAACAAAAGCATCTTTCACGATAAGTAATCATTTATTGCACACTTGGCGTAAAAATCAACCTTGCTTGAGGTAAAAAGAGACTCTGCAACTTGCAGTAATACTCGAAAGTTAACTAAATGTTGGAATAAGAAATAGTACTTATCTTGTTGCAGTCAGCCATTCTTTTCTTGGCTCAATCCTTAAAGGTTGAAAACACTGTAGCTTGGGCCAGTCTCCTTGACTTTGGTCGCTGACTGTTGCCCTCTTGTTCTTCCTCCGCCTTCCTTTTAGGGGTCCTTCTTTCCATTCTGGGGTACTTGCGCAGGGGAGGAAGGTGATCCGCTCGACGTTTGTTCGGCAGGGTCCTCTGTTCCTGGGCCCTCATTCGTCGCTGCTCCGGGCTACTCCTGTATTCCGGACGTTGATCTTGAGGCTGCAACCGGGGCTGCTTGCTTCTCAGGCTCCTTTCCGATGTTTCGGCTGTCCTCTTGGCTACTTTGGGCTGTCCTTGTCCATTTTGCTTTGGTGTTTTGTTAATTGTTCAACTTGTATTATCCGAGTTCTTTCTTTTGAATCCACCTCCTCTGGTGATTTTCCGTTTCTTGTTTCTTCTACTTTGTTGAGGGGGGCTTTCTGTTTCTGGCCTTTCGTTGCAATTGTTGCTGGTTCCTGTTGTTGCCACTGAGGTACATCTTCCGTGGAAGTGCGTCTACCCGCATCCTGGAAAAAATCTTTAAACATTTCCATTTTCTTACGGTCAAAATAATGTTTAAGTTGATCCACATTGGCAGTAATTTTCTCGCTGTTTTCTTTCCTTAATACTACTATCGTTTGGGTAATTTTCTCGATAAGGAAAGGGCCTTCAAAATGCGGAAAAAATTCCCCACCTTTTCTGGGGCATTTGATAAAGCATGTTTGACTTTCAGCACCTCATCTCCAACTTTGTACTTCACCTCTCTTCTCCTTTTATTGTAATAGTACTGTTGTTTCCTCTGGGCTATTTCTGAGTTTCCTCTCGCTTCCCGTATCAACTTTTCAATGTCATTGATTTTAAATTCTTCTGCCCGTTCCTGGACAAAGAAAAGTTTGTCTAGCGGTGTCAAAATCTTTCTTCGAAGAAATAGTTCAGCGGGTGTTTTTTGCGTTGTGTCATTTTTGGCAGTTCTAAGGGCAAATGCAAATTCATTTATATGGCTATCCCAGGTAGAGTGATAATTCTTAATATAACTTCGAATGATTTTCACTACGTTTCTATTAACCCGTTCCGCTATGTTTGACTGTGGACGATATGGGACCATCTTTAGGTGACGTATGCCCAGTTTTGCACACATTTCCTCAAAAATATTACTAACAAATTGGGGACCATTGTCGGAAATAACTTTTAGGGGCGCCCCGTATTTTAAAATATACTTATTTAAAATTGAATCTTCTACAATTTTTACAGATGCACGTTTTAATGGAATCAACTCTAACCATTTGCTAAAATGGTCCACTATAACTAAAAGATATCGGCTTTTGTTAACTTTATTTCTAGGATAAGGTCCCAGTAAATCGATGCCTATTATTTGATTTGGGAATTCTGATTTAACTCTATTTAGGAACCTCGCCGGGTGGAAGTTAACATAATTATTAAATTGCCATGTTGGGCACTACTGGACATACGCTCTAGTAAACTTTTGCAGTTCGGGAAAGAAAACTGCCTCGCGAACTCTTTGGACAGTTTTTCATATGCCCAAATGGCCAGAAATGGCTGAATCGGGCAATTCCTCTAATTCATTCAATCTAATGCTAGCTTGGATAACCCGTCTAAACTCATGGTTTTCATTAGTTGTTTTCGTATAAAATAAAAGTCCATCAATTGTTTCGTAATTTGTGGCCCTATTTCTTATCGGCACAGTATCCGGATGACTGAAATTTTCAGGGTCGGCCAAATAATTGTATATATTTTTGAACTCCGGATCTTTTTTGAGTTCGGCTATTACTGTTTCATGAGAATCTAATACTTTGGATGTCAGCATGGCTATTCTAACCGTATTTCCATTTTCATCCAAATTAATTCTGCTTAAAGCATCTGTCACAACATTTTCCTTTCTCGGCGTATGTTTAATTACTAGATTATATTCTTGTAATTCAAGTGCCCACCTTATTAATCTGGGCGATAAATTTTTTCCAGAGTAAAGTCTGGTGACTGCAGTGTGGTCGTTGTATACAGTTACTGGAGAACTTCCAAAGAAAACATGAAATTTATGCACTGCTGCTAACACTGCGAGAGTTTCTGTTTCCGTGGCCGAATAGTTTCTCTGGGTTTCATTTAACGTTCGACTGGAAAAGGCCACGGATTGCCAATTTTGGGAAAGCACTGTCGCAATCGCAAAATCTGAAGTGTCCACTGAAATTTCTAGTCCTTTATCCCCCTCCGGAAATTTTAAGACAAAGGGCTTGAGTCAATGTGTCTTTCAGTTTTTGAAATGCCGAGTAGGGTTCTGCTGACCACGAAAACCTAGCTGCTTTCTTCTTCAATTTCAGCAGAGGCTCAGCTATTTTGGCAAAGTCTTTAATGAAGGACCGATAGTAGCTATAATCTTTGACTGATCCGTTTCGATTTCATTCTGAGAAATTTTAAACCCTAAGTAACGTAACTCTTTTGCGGCAAATTTACATTTGGACGCATTTATCTTTAAACCAGCTTCATTTAACAATGAAAACATTTTTCTTAAATCTTGTTGGTGTTGTTCTAGATTACTTTTTGTAATTATAATATCGTCCAAATATATGAACGTACTTTTACCAAGGACTGGTGTTAAGACGATGTCCATACATTGTTGGAAAGTTGCCAATGCGCCAGATAAACCGAAAGGCATCCTAAGAAATGCATACGTGCCAGACTTAGTTATGAAGGCAGTTTTAGGGATGTCTTCGGGTTTCACCCCAATCTGAAAATAGCCGCTCGTAACATCTAATGTGGGCATATACTTTGAACAGGTAATATTTCGAATTATCTCTTCGATTATCGGCAAAGGATATACAGGATATTTTGTGACGGCGTTTAGCCTTCTCTAATCTATAGCAAAACGCCACCGCTTCGGGTGCGTAATCGGATAATCATTATTTTTCTTGCATAAGACTACTTGGCTAGCATAACTGCTAGAAATTGGAGTAATTATCTTATTTTTCAACATTTCCTTAATATGGTATTCAGTTATTTCTTCTTTTACCGAATCATAACGGTAAGGCTTTTGCCTTACTGGTTGGGCGTCCCCCGTTTCTATGTCGTGATTCATCACGTGCGTGAAACCCGGTACATCGCTAAATAAATTTGAAAACTCACTTACCAATGCCTGCAGTTTTTCTGGCTCTTCTGCCGGTAAGTGCTGTAACTCCAGCTGCGGGGGCTTATCATTCTTCTTTTCCACTGGCTGCATGGATATTGTTAACTTTCCTCCCTGAAAGTCTATTTTCGCTTCTGCCAGTCTAAAAAAATCCACACCCTGAATAATACACGTTTGCAGGTTTCGCACAATATAAAATAAAATTTTTACCTGCTCGTCGTTGATACGCACAAACAAAAATACTTTCCCTAAACAGCTACACTTCTCTCCTTGGGCCGCTATGACATCCGTGTCTCTTGCACTAAAAATTCTGTAACGCCGAAACTGCTTCTTGAAAAATCTTTCCGAGATAAAGCTGCTTTGCGCTCCTGTATCCAAAAGAGCCGTCGCCGGTATGTTGTTAATTAAGACTTCAATCTGCAGTAAACTTAAATTTTTTACGACCAGGATGTTTAAACTAGTTGTGGAAAGATTTTGCGAGGCTTTGGACTTTTTCACCTTCCGTGATGAAATCCATATTAGTTTAAATCCTTCTTTTTATTCTAGTTGCCTTCTGCATCTTTGCCCATTTTTAGATTAAAATCTCGTCGTTCGTCGCTTGACTTAGGAAATCCATCTTTCTTCGGCCATTGCTTTGCCTTGTTCCCGTAATTCTGATTTTGCTTCTGCTGGGATCTTGGCGTATTCCACTGATTTCTTCGCTCAAATTGGTGACGTCGTTCATTGTCTGCCGTTCTTCGACTTTCCAATTGTACGGCAAGCTCGAATAATTTATCTAAAGTCGTTGGGTTTCTTAGCTCGATAAAATCTTGAACTTGGAGCAATAGCCTAGGAACTATAATTTGAATTATTTCAGGATCCGGGCGACTTCCATACAAAAGCTTGAAAACTTGGATTTTTCTCAACATAAAATTTGGCAAATCTTCTGTCTTTTCTTGATAATGGCTAAAAAGTTCCGCCTCCAGTCTGGCTCGATCTCATACTATAGGAAATGCTTCACCAAGGAATTTTTATAATTTTCATAAGTGTATGTGGGGCTTCCTGGTTCCCCCAAAAGATTCTTTCCAATACACTTGAACCAATTTAGCGCTTGGCCCTTCAAAGCGCTGGTGGCAAGAGTGACTTTCTGAAATTCGTGGACTGGATATAACATGAAGTGGGCGTCTAATTTTTCTGGGAAATTAATTACGGTTGACTTGCCATCAAAACTTGCTGCTGGCTGCCCGCATGGTTTCTACAATGTAGCCAAATCATTCTAGGGCAGGAGGTGGTATCTCAGGGTTCTGCACAGGTACTGCAGGTATCTCAGGTTCCTCTTCTTGTCTTTCAGGCCATCCTCTCATTTTTCTTCTTTGGGCGCCAGTGTCAGGACTGAATGTTCTGTGCATACTCTTGGCGAACATATTCGTGAAATAATCTAAGTCCTGATCTTGAACAGGGAGCTGAATGCAGCTATGTTCTGTGGTAGAAAATTGTGGTTAAGTGGTAGAATGACTGCACGTAAAAAACTGCACGTAAGAAGGATTTAAAATCTTCTTTTATTAAACCACAATTATATACAGCCACTTAGCGGCGGGTCGTAGCTAAAATTAGTGGGGTTGCTGTTCCAAAAAATTTTAACCTTTGTTTTAAAGCTGTGTAAAGGGAAACAAGCATGCATAAAAAGAAAATTTATTTTGAAACTTCCATGAAATTTTACAAAAGAAAAACATTTCTTAATTTCTTTAACCTAAATTGTTACAGTTCAGTCTTTACCTGTTCATTTAAAAATGAAATCCATTCTTCTTGTTTTAATTTGTGCGAAGAGATCAATAATTTTCTCCTTGATCTCTGGATAACAACTGAGGAAATTTTTCTATACTGATGCAGTCATGGGAACTCTCAAGAGAATCTTTATCAGTTTCGTAATTTCGCTAAGAACATCATCTAGATTATTTTACAAGATAAATTTCAGTAGCTCAATTAATTTGCAGTATTCATGAATATCAGACCTACAATAGAATACTTTTAGTTCAGTTTCAAGCTTTTCTTTGTCAATCATTGGATATGCTTCAGTGGTCAGTACTATTTATTCTGCAGGATGTTGTTTCCTAAAACTAGCGAAGCATTTCTTATTGTTCTAAATTGTTCTTGTTGAACAATTTAGCAGCTGCTAAGTGTTTAGTGGAGGAAAATCTTTCCATTATATCAATACATATAAAGTCACATATTTCCTTAGCTTCTGCCATCAGTGTCTTTGAAGAATTCTCACAGTACTCTGAGTTTCTTAACTCTAAAATAGCAGTTTTGAAATTTGCGTTATATTCGTTAACTTTAAACACACTAATTTCTCTGGATTGCATTTAGTTACATATTATTTCAACATGAGGCATAATCTGATAAAAAAGCTCTCACCAAAACTTGAAATTATTATCATTTAGATATTTTGAAATTCCTGTTGCCTCTGCAGTAGTTTAATCTGCATTGGATGTTGACTGCATTTTCATGAACTGTGTTTATGGTCCGTATGCTGAAGTTCCACGTTGTGGAGGAAGGACATGGAATGCTAACGGCCATATGCTTCTTTAGAATGGACACATGTTGCGGTGATCTTGAAAAGAATGTTGGAATAGCCAGAATGTTAAAAAAAATTATTTTTCCGTTTCTTGAAATACTTGCTGCATTTCTCATTATAAAATTAAGTTGATGTACATAACAGTGAATGAAATGTGCATTAGTATAAATTGCTTTTATTTTTGCTGGAACTCCAGCGTTTTTGCCTTTCATGACATTTGCACCATTAAATGTCTGAGCTATCAACTTTTGTTCATTTTCTTGAAGGATTATGTACAATTGTTCTCAAATACATTTTGATATGTTATCTGCAGTTTGATTTTCTGGAATAAAGAATCCCCAGAAATGCTCAAATATTTCCCCATTCAATACATACCATAGAACAAGGACCATCTAAATGTGTTTCGAAACATCTGTTCTGTCATCAGCCATTAAAGCTACAAGCTTTCCTAATTTCTGTCCTTATCTCCTCGTGGTATATTTGAAATAGGCAGTCAAGTATCTCGTTGTGAATGGTCTTAAAAACACCTTTGAAGACTGCACTAGTTTCTAAGTGATTTTTCAAATCTGAATCTAATTTAGAGGCAAAATCCTCTAAATACCCCTGGATTTACTGAATCTTCTTCATCATGTTCACGTAAGGGAGTTTCAAAGTTTTTGCAAAAGAAAATGCAGTCTATTATTTTGTACAAAATTTCACGGTGCTTTTTAACCTTTATGTTATGCTCATTGACTGGAAGTCTGTATCCCTCATTAAGTTTCTCTTTAATACTAACGGTTCCTAAAAATGACAGTGACACTACATTATCAACATGCTTCTTATGCTTTTCAGTTTTTTCTTTCATTTTGTTTATATTTCTGAAACCATCTTTTGTCCACGTTTCATCACCTCCAAACAGCAAGCACGGGAAACAAAACAGAGCATTTTTTACTTCACAACCGCAAAGCCAATTTTTCCGTTGGTTTCATTCAGAATAGAAACTACGAATATATTTCTTCTTGTTGCTTTACCTGGATGACATATTAGAATATCAGTTGTTAAACAACCTCTTTTCTTAATTGTAATTTTCTCATGGAGAGACAGCTGTGAAAACGAAAGCTCTTGAAGTTCACTTACAGTCACAGAATTTATTACTTGAGGATGCAAGGACATGGTTAAAGTTTCCGTAAAATAAAAGAACTGAAGAAAATGAATCAAGTAGAATAGCTGAAAAATAATCTAACCAAGAATATGGCGTATGATTTTTAAACACAGCACACGCGGAGTAAAAAAAAAGAACCAGCTCCCAACAACACTGCAAAAGGGACAGTGCTCTTCTTCCTGTCAGCCTCGTACGCTGCTTCCTAAGAGCGCGTGCGCAGAACAGCCAAATACCACACGCGCGAATCCCTTTTCCAGAATTTCGACACTGCAAGAGCGACAGTGCTCTTTTATCTCCCTGGCTCGAGTGCTGCTTTCTGTGTGCGCATGCGCAGAACAGCCAAATACCACACCGCTGGAACTGTGAAGCTCAGTTCCATACAAAAACTTTCGTACCTTTTTCATAAACTGGAGGATGGCTACTGACATTGCATTTAAGGATTATATGTTGTAGAAGTATAAAGAAAGAATTGAAGAAAAAAGGGTTCATTATATTAAATATTAAAAATAATAATAAGTGGAAATAGGGGGTGCTGCAGTTCCACAGTGCTTATTACGAGCCGCCACTGCAGCCACTTCCCAACTCTGGAGGGATACCAAAAATAATGACCGCAGTTGGGTCTAAACTGAACAGTCAAATAATTTAAACTAAGGTTAAGTAGAAATTTAAGTAGTCGTTGCACACAGATCTATAAACGCGAGGTTGGCCTCTATGCTAAATGGTGTGTAGCAAGATTTAGCTAATACTAACGCACTTAGATTTACTTCAATAAGTAACAGTGCTAAGGCTTAAAATTTAAATACTAACTAGTCAGGCAAACGTGGAACAGAGCAGCAGTGATCTGAGACTAAAAGCTTTCTCACGCTGAGTAGTTCCTCGCTACCAATTAAATATAAACTTGGCTCCACTTCAAATTAGCATAAAGCTGAAATGCGTGCTTATTCTAGTTGAAATAAGAACACATAGGAAAGGCAAATTAAAATAAAACTTTGTTAGTTTAAACTAAAACCTTACAATCCCAGTAAATTTCATGTAACTGTGTCATTTGCGCCAATGATTTCCATGTTTTGCAGTGCTTACTCTTCCTGCATATTCTAAAAAACGAGGATGGCCGAGACACTGAAGAGGTAGTTCAATGTCCAATGGAAAGCAAATATATGCATTATGCAGTATAGCTTAGTTGCATGTGAAATAAATATAATTTTCAGTGTTTTAAGTGCAGGCAATGTATAGTATCTGTTCTGTTCAGCCATTATAGTTGCCAAAAATTTAGATCTTTAAGAACAGTAGATTTTGTAACTTCACGAAATCATATATTACCATGTGATAACCCCATATCAGCTTGAACAACAGAGCAATGATGTCTTTCTTTTTATTTTGTGGCTCCTGTGTAGTACTTTAAATCAAACATTGACAAATTGGTATTGCTTATTAGTCCATGCATCTCATTAAATGTGTTGGTATTCTCTAATTATCTGTGCAACCCTGACAAGAATCACCAGGTAAAGTGTTGTGGCCCCAAACTAGGTAACCTGTTAATGGTTGCATGCATGTTATCCTGTGCATAATGCATACAGTTTGAAATTTGAGTGTCATGTTTGTAGTTTCTGCTTGTTATGAGTAGTATGTGTTCTTTTTCTAGTGTAACGAATTGTAATGCCATTGTGGAGTTTGCCTGCTAATGAAAAAACTAGCCGAATAACTGGCTTTTATTTATCTCTGATATTACATTATTATTGAAATCTTGCAGCTCTAAAGTAGTTTATGAACTGTTCTTTTGAGATTGAGTCCTGAATAAGTGCAATTCTCTGATTCTTCTTTTAGTTATAATAGCTTTTTCCGAATTTGTGCAATTCTCTGATTTTTTTTTAAACAGTTTCATGTATATATGGAAAGTCATGCCATTATGCTCTGTGATACTGAGAAATTCTAAGTCTCTCTCTCTCTCTTTTTTTTTTTTTTTTTA
>KK120952.1:357359-383439 GCA_000611955.2 Stegodyphus mimosarum
AAATCAGTTTGTGGACTTTTGGCTTCAATGACGTCACTTCAAGATGGAGAGTCATGTTTATTTCAAGCCAAGACCACTACAGAGTTTTAATTTTTGTTACAGATGAAAATGTCTTTTTTCACAAATATATTGTTGAAAATTGAATTAAAATTTTCATTGCTTTTTCACTCAGTGATGGGTACTCATTTCTTATAGAGAGCCCAAAATGAGGTCTTGATAAAGGTGACTGGAATTTAGCTTTCAAACTGTCATCACAAGATAGATCAATGACACTTTCGTTTTTATTCAAGCTTAATTTGCTATCTTCAATGCTTGCTGAAAATAGATCTATTATCCACATATTTCCATACCTAGGATCTTTTTCCTTTGAGTAATAAAAACAAAAAATTTTTGTCAGTGATTAAGTGTTGTTCAATAACGCTGGTTGAGATCTTTCTCTTCCATGTATGATTAAAATTTATAAACATTTGTAGATCGCCTTCTGCCAAAAGAATTTGCTGCAGTGATACTTTTTTTAAAGCATCTATTTTCCCTCTTGCTGTAAACACATCTTTAATTTGTCCTTGCAAGGATATGTTTAGTTCGTTGAACAGAGAAAAAACATCTGCCAGACATGTAAATTGGCTACCCACTTATCATCAAACAAGAGTTCTTGAAAGTCCGGATTATTTTGCTGCTGAAAAAATAATTTATTTCTTCATGAAGAACGAACAGTCAGGTCAGTATTTTGTTCCTTGAAAGCCATCTCACCTCAGCATGATGAAGAAGGTGAGTATACTGGGAACCCATTTCTGCACAAAGTGTTTCAAATATCCGAGAATTAAACACTTTGTGTCAGGTTTCATTGATGGTTTTAATAACGTCTGATAATACTTGGTGTAGTTCTGGGGACATTTTTTTTTTGCCACAAGATACTCATGATGGGTAATGCAGTGTGTAGATAGAAAGTCTTGGTGACTAAGATTTTTCACCTTTGCAACAATTGAGCAATGTCCAGTCATGTTTGCAACACTATCTGTACACATCTAAACGCATTATTTTTGATTAAGTTTTGTTTTTCAGGAAATAAATATCGACTGCTTTAAAAATTTCAAAGCTTGTTGTTCTAACCAGCAAGTTGAGAGAGCAAAGTAGTTCTTCCTGTAATTCTCCATCACACTCAACCCTCACAAAACTAAGAAGAAATGCCTTGTTACTTGCGTCCATAGATTCATCAAGTTGAATTGAATTAAAAGGTGTATTTTTTACTGTTTTTATAGCTTGATTTTCAATATCTTCAGCCATTTCCTCAATTCTGTGTGTAACAGTTTTAGCAGACAAAGGATTTACCTTCAGTTTCTGTACAACTTTTTTTCGCAAAACCTGTTCACAGACTTGCAGCATGCAAAGCTTGAGTAATTCTTCTCCAATCGTGTATGGCTTTTTATTTTTCACTATTTGAAGTGCTGTCAGTTGGGATATGCCTTTAATAAGGACTAAGCTTCAACAAACATATTTTTTAAAGCACCTATTTGTGTTTGCATATTTTCACATATTTTTTTGAAAATATTCAATCTTAACTAAGTCTGGGTGTTTTGGTTTCAAGTGTCTTTCGAGTTTTGAAGGTTTCATGGCATCATTAATTAAACTCTCAGAACAAATAATACAAAGAAGCTGTGGATCCAGCTCACTACCAGGTTCTGGAATAAATACAAATTTCAAGTAGTTTGAATCATATTTTCTTGTTATTTTAGGTTTTTTTTTTCTTTTTATCTCCAGTTTGAATGTTCTTTCTAATGCTGTCTGACTGTGACGAGGACTGTGGATGCTCTGGTACATTGATCGTCTCTTTCTTAAGTGAAGTAATACTATTTTCATTAGTTATTCTATCTTTAGTTTTATTAAAGAAATGCAAAATATTCACTTCCTTTTTTGTCACTCATTATGGGTCTATTACCTATTTTGTTAGAATCTGAACCCCCCCCCCAAAAAAAAATCATTAATGAGGGAAAAAAGGAAACATTTCTTCTTGTTTTTTTAAGTTGGGCTAACTTTTCACATGGGTACATGAAAGATACAAAGAGGCTTTGGAACAATAAATTTATATATGCTCTATAGTAGGGCAAAAAAAGAAACTAGTGTACCTACAATAAACATAGATATCTGGTATTACAAAAATGACCTATGGGCTGTTTCACTTTAGTTTTAGTTTTAGGGTTTGCTATTGATGGGTGACTTAAATAAAATGTTCCTAAAAATCATCAAATTCGATAATTTTACAGCTTCATATATGTTAATGTAAATGTTACTTTTCATGCTACCATATCTTGAATAATAAGTAAATATTAGAAAAAAGAAAGTAAGTGCTACCATCCCAGTGAAGGAAACAGATCGCCTTCTTTTAGGGTTAAAAAAAATGGGAGAGCATTTAAAAATTCCCTTTTTTCTTTTTTTTTTAAATTAAGAGAAAAATTGACTTTTATTTTGTGATAAATAGTATGGTGATGACATAAAGTATATGCTTGCAAAATTTAGTTATTCTACATTAATGATTGGAAAAAAAAACATGGTCTGCTGTCCCCTTAATATGGCTATTAAATAATGCTGATTATACACAGTTTTAAATATTATGAGTAACAACTAAAAGACTGTTAACATGTCACTGATATGTGTATGTTGTTTACATTGAAAAATTATACAGAAACTGCAAAAATCTTACCTTCTTGAACAGAAGGTTTGTATGTGCGTTTATCAACTAATAGTCAAGATGACCATTTTTAACCTTCATAAAGTATACTATTGTCACTTTACATCTCGATTTATATTTCCATGTCACTGAAAAGGAACTTCGTGAAAAGCAATATCAACAAACTAAAGTGTTATGCCACAAACTGAAGTGTTAAAATTATTGTAAACACAATAATCATCCCCTACATAAATGTGACTGATTTTTAAAATTAAATCCAAATCAAACGTATGAAATAGTTAAAAGCAATAAATTGCATTTAAACTATCTTAGTAACAATAATTTAACTGCAAGATGTAATTTTATGTTCAGATGTTCTGAATACTGTAAAAAACATCATTCCTTAATCCATTGCCTACTCAGCAGTGGCACCATCAATCAACAGTTAAGACAAAACAAAAATCGAAACATTGAGTAATGAGGTTACAAACAAGAATGCGAATCGTTCTTAGTAAAATCAGTCAAGTTGTATTTTGACATGGAGAAAAAATGTGTTATTAGTTACTGCAATAGGATATAGTTGTAATTCAGAAGGAAAAAGAATTCCATTTCATGCTGTTCTTGATTACAGCAGCATGACCATGGTTGCCAACTCTCACTTTCAAATATCTGTAGATACACCTGCAAATCTAGCTAAAAGGTCACTAAACTCGAAAGGAATTTCGCTAAAAGTAGTAACCAATTTTTTTTTAAAAAGCGTAATCCATATTCCATAAGACGTTTTGTTACTTGTCATTTTTGAAACTGAGTCTTCATAAAAATATAAATGTTGTCCCAATTTTTCTGCAAACCACTGGTTGGCAATCGTGATCCTAAAGGACAGTTTTCGTGGTACCTACGGAAAATCCCGTCAACCACAAAATACTGCGCCACCCCCCCCCAAAAAAACTATTTATTAAATACAAGAAAAAACGTTCTATCCTTATTTTCCTTTCAAATTTATTATATTATCATTTATTTATATTTTTCATTAAAAATTGCCATTATTTTTTTCATAATATCGCCATATCATTGCCATTAACACCTTTTTTGAGGTCGGTAAGATTCCATAACTTTGGGAATATTCAAAAGCATGCTCTTCTGTAATAGATAGATCTCAAATTTTAATAATTTTTTTTTTCCAAAATGCATGATGGGAAAAAAGGAGTCTTTACTCAAAAATGATAACTAACACGTGTTATCAAAGTTACACCAAACCCAGTGTGTTTGAAGAAGACTTTTCCATTTTTGTCAAAAATCATGTAGTTTGCCATCTTTTCTTTAATAGGCAAAAATGGTCGACTGGTTTTTACGTAAGTACCATTTCCGCTTCTCTGACAATGTAATTTGTCTTACTCAGCAGTTTTTTATTCATGTGTTTAACATAGCCTTTCATAGGTGCTGAACCCCTATACTTGCATTAATTATGCATTTCAGATCATTTGCAAGTCAGACATTGTTTTATATTCCCTGTAGTTTTCCATCTTATTCTGATGATTTCTTTATGAGTTTGAAATTTTTCAAAAACATGAGTATACGATATTTAATAACATAAATGTTCCTGTGTATTCTGTGAAAAGCTGTTCAATTTCAGGGGTGGTCCCTGAGGGAGTTTTCTGTGTACATGCAAAATTAATGTAAATTATTTAAAATTTGTATAAAATTGTATTTTCTAATTTGTATAATAGCTATTATTGTCCCTTTCATTTTTCTTTTAATGATCCAGAATACTCTAAAATAATCACCTGTGATATATCACAGGTAGTAAATTTATTTATAGTTCTCATGCCTGGACACTCATTAGTGCTATAGTAGAAGCTGCAGCTAAAGAACAATTTCGTGTTCATATGACTAACCTATTCAAGCAACTAGGAATGCAGAACACATATATTGATGTGTTGTTTTATATTCCCTGTAGTTTTCCATCCTATTCTGATGATTTCTTTATGATTTTGAAATTTTTCAAAAACATGAGTATATGATATTTAATAACATAAATGTTCTTGTGTATTCTGTGAAAAGCTGTTCAATTTCAGAGGTGGTTCCTGAGGGAGTTTTCTGTGTGCATGCAAAATTAATGTAAATTATTTAAAATTTGTATAAAATTGTATTTTCTAATTTGTATAATAGCTATTATTGTCCCTTTCATTTTTCTTTTAATGATCCAGAATACTCTAAAATAATTACCTGTGATATATCACAGGTAGTAAATTTATTTATAGTACTCATGCCTGGACACTCATTAGTGCTATAGTAGAAGCTGCAGCTAAAGAACAATTTCGTGTTCATATGACTAACCTATTCAAGCAACTAGGAATGAAGAACACATATATTGATGATAATGATGTTTTAATCTATCACAGATCAAGGTACTTCCAAGTATTCAGTGTATTTCTAATTTGTATAATGCATTATTAAGCCATATTTTTTATTATGCTTAGTAATTTTGTAAAGTTTGCCTATTTTGATTTATACAAGGCAGTTATGGTTAATCCGTCAAGGTTAATAATTGTTTTATATATGTTTAAGTAGATGCAGAGGATATGCAGATATGTCTTCAAGCAGATTTGTAAACATGATTGTGATAATGTAGTTGATTCTTTGGCATTATTTTTAAAAAAAGTTACATTTGCTTCCTCCCCATCTCTATTATTTTGCCTCTTTATACTTAACATTTTCTCCATCGCACCTTTCAGGAAATGAGTAAACCTTTTCATTATTGTCTTTTTCTTTTCCAACTCATCTTGGTTTTACTAATGTCTTCAATACTGATGTCTCTAGAAAGAAAAGTTAAGAAGTTAAAAAGATAAAATTAGACTTTGCTATATTTTAAGGTAAAAATTTTCTATGCACATTTTTTTAAACAATTTTGATTGATTTTTAACTCATATCTTCTAAGAGCATTGAATAAGGAGCCCTTTTCAGTGAAGTGTTTGCAAACTCTTTACTGTGTATGCTGTTTGTTAATGAAAATACAAAATTTGTTTTTTGCTAATTATTATTATTATTATGGGACCATTCAAAACGGTATGTAACTGTTAGTTCTTATTTGAATTATTAACAAATTCTTATGAGAAATTATAAACTAGTAACTGTTTTACCTTTATTTTATGTAAGTCATCAGATATTCTTAGTGATCTTTCATGTGCTGTTTCCTGTGAGCCATCCAGTATCAATACCATTTTAATTCTGCCTTTCTTCCAAAAAAATTTAATACATCGGACTTTTATAAATAATTCATGCATAATTTTTAAAACCTCATAATAGCAGTAATTGTGATTAGCAATATTATAGTAGTGAGAACTGAACTGAAAAGTTTATTTTTGAATTTTTATTGTGTAGTATTAATACTTTCATGATACTTTTATTTTAATAATTACTAATATCTTCATGAAACTATATAGTTTCTTTGTTAAAATAGGTTAGCTGATTTCGTAAGTTCTTGGGATCTACAAATGAGAATACAGTACTGTTATGTGCGTACGGGTTCGTTATATATTGAATGCACAAGTCGTAAAAAAGTTAACAAAAGTTTATTCTTTCCACAAGAAATAAATTAAAATGATGAAATATTTCTTCACAAATCTTCGCACAATATCACAATATCTCAAACGTTTAGCAAAATCTCAGTTCAAAACAGATAAAATAGTTCTATCTCACAGCGAAATCGCTACAATCAATACAGCATTAAGTAAACAAACAGCGGTTCGCTTTTTACAGCTACAAGTATAACAGCAACAACAACTAACTAACTGAGATGAGCTGTTTCACCTCGGCTTTTTTAAGCTTTTTAATTATCAGTAGAACAAACACGATTTTTCTAGATGGCAACAGTAATTACGAGATATTTATTCATTAAGCATTAAATGCACGCACTCTTTTATTTTTATTGTTATTTATTTATTTTTTTTTTGACGTAGCTTTTTCTTCAAAAATCGTCTGCATTGCTAAGGCAACATGAAGCAAATCTAATTACAATTCTAAATAAATAGCCAAATAAATGTGAAATTCGTAACATTGCCCCCTTCCCAAGGACTGCACGTCCCGGGCAGTACAATCCCTGGACAGGAAGCCAAACTTATAACTAAAGCATCAGTGCTATAATAAACATTACTTTATAATAACAAAATAAACAATAATTAAAATAAGTGACTTTCAGCAAATTAAATTCTATCCAACGCGAAATACAATTCAAATACTAAGTACAAATACTATCAAATACAAATGCTATTAAACACAAATACTTATCAAATACTACTACTTAACAAATACAAATCAAATACTAAATACAAATAGGACCATGGTCTTATACTATGTACATTACTATTTACAATTATATACACTACGTACTATGGCCATAGTAATGAACTAACCTGTCGTAATGAACGACTTTAGGTTTAGAGTTCGATGACTTACGGATCCGAACCACGACGTCGTTCAGCCTGTTTAGGACTGTGTAAGGACCATCCCAAGGTGATTGTAGTTTCGGAGAAAGTCCTTTTCGACGAGTCGGATTCCATAACCACACCTTGTCTCCTTCGTTGAAACGATGTCCAGTAGCTCTCGTGTCGTAGCGGGTCTTCATCTTCTCCGTCGCCAAGTTGACTCGCTCTCGTGCAAAGTTGTGCATCACTTCAAACCGGGCCTGGAGGTCTTGAATGTATTCCTCAGGCGATGAAGGCGCATCCGGAGGGCGACCAAACAAAAGATCACATGGCAGACGAAGGTCACGTCCGAAGAGCATCCGAGATGGAGAATAGCCGGTAGTCTCGTGGACAGCACTGCGGTAAGCCAGTAAAAATAGTGGCAACTTCTTGTCCCAGTCCTGTTGGTTTCTGGAAACCACTAATGAGAGGTTATTGAGGATGGTTCGATTAAACCTCTCTACCATACCGTCCGACTGGGGATGTAAAGGCGTCGTTTGGATTTTGTCAATGCCGAGTAGCTTGCAAAGTTCCCTGACTACAGCCGAGGTAAAATTCTTTCCCTGATCGGAATGTAACTGAAGAGGTACTCCAGACCTGGAAATCCAGTGCTGTATCATCATCTCTGCTACTGTGACAGCCTCTTGATCAGGAATAGGATACGCTTCAGGCCACTTGGTGAAATAATCGATGACAACGAGGATGTATTTGTTGCCATCAGCAGTTCGTGGCAGAGGTCCTAAGATGTCTAAGGCGATACGTTCAAAAGGTGCTCCTACATTGTAACGTTGCAGCTTCCCCCGGCTGCATTTCTTAGGTCCTTTCCGACTTGACGGCGGCACCACTGCACGTCATCCTTTGCATTGTTCCAATAGAACCGCTCCCGAACTCTCTGCAAGGTCTTCATTATTCCGAAGTGACCTCCTGCAGGGCTGCTATGTAATTCTTTAAGGACGTCCGGGATTCGGGATCTTGGTGGGACCAGCTGCCATCGGAATGTCTTTCCATCATCCGATTCGAATTTTCGGTACAAGACGCCGTTTCGAATATGGAGTGAGTCCCAGAGAGCCCAATATTGTTTTGTCGTGGGACTATAGCTCGAAATATCCTGCCAGGTAGGTTTTCTGTTTGAGGTCTCCATTAACTCAATTATGGGTTTAATATCACGGTCTTCCATCTGGTCTTTCCTGATTTCCTTGTCACTCCATGGGTCTGGATCAGCCGATGTTGATGCTGTAATTTGCCGTGCGACTGGATTAACCAGTTGGTATTTAGCTTCGACCCTGGAACAATATCGGCAGTTTTCTGGGCAAGGTCTTCTAGACAAGGCGTCAGCGTTTCCGTGCGACTGTCCCTTGCGATGACGGATAATGATGTCATATTCCTGGAGTCTCTGTATCCACCTAGCTATCTGACCCTCAGGATTCTTGAAATTTAAAAGCCAGGCCAATGATGCATGATCTGTGCGGAGCAGGAATTTTCTGCCGTATAGATAATGATGGAAATGTTCTACGGCTTTGACTATGGCGAGCAACTCTTTCCTGGTGACACAGTAATTCCTCTCCGGTTTAGATAGGCACTTGCTCCAGTAAGCCACTACACGTTCTTGGCCCTCTATTTCTTGGGACAGAACAGCGCCGACACTTTCATTACTCGCATCCGTGTCGAGAATAAATGGTCTGTCGAGCTGAGGATACGTCAGGATTGGAGCAGATGTTAAGGCTTCCTTCAGATTCTTAAATGCATCCTCACATTCTTTTGTCCACACGAACTTTTGCTTGCTCTCTGTCAGCTTGTGAAGGGGTCTCGCAATGGATGAAAAATCCTTCATGAATCTCCTATAGTAGGTACAAAGCCCTAGAAAGCTTCTCAGCTGGTGGACATTTTCGGGACGTCTCCAGTCTTTAACTGCTGACACTTTTTCAGGATCCGTGCGCACACCTTCAGCAGAGATGACATGTCCGAGGTAAGTCACTTCCTGTCTGAATAATTTGCATTTAGCGGGACTCAACTTCAGATTGGCTTCTTTCAGTTTCTGAAGCACCTTTCTAAGATTTTCCAAATGTTCTTCGAAACTCTTCCCGACGATGATGATGTCATCCAGGTATATCAGACAGGCTTCGTATGAAAGACCTTTTAAAACAGTCTCCATTAGACGTTCGAATGTAGCCGGCGCATTACATAGTCCAAACGGCATCACCTTGAACTGCCAAAGTCCTTGTCCTGTAGTAAATGCCGTCTTTTCTCGGTCATCAGGATGTATTTCTACCTGCCAATATCCACTCTTTAAATCAAGTGTCGAGAACCACTTGCTTCCAGAAAGAGTATCCAGAATGTCGTCAATTCTAGGAAGAGGGTAACTGTCTTTCTTCGTAACCTCATTCAACCGGCGATAATCAACGCAAAATCTAGTTGACCCGTCTTTCTTCTTCACCAGGACGATGGGAGATGCCCAGGGACTTGCTGAAGGCTCGATGACATTGCTTTCTTGCATGTCCGTTAAAAGTGTTCGCACCTCTTCCTGTTTCGAAATCGGCAGACGTCTTGGATGTTGCTTGATTGGTGGATGATCACCAGTATCGATTCTATGCTGAGTTAAACTGGTTCGACCCACGTCAGAAGACGAGCGGGAGAAAACATCTTGAAGATCTTTAATGACACGCTCGGCAGCATTCTTTTCCTCATCGTTTAATTGCGCATTCTGCAATAACTCCGATATAATGTTGTCTGAAGACACGGTTTTTGAGATGTTACTTTTTCTTTCAACGCTGGTTACTGGAGTACATTCTGCAACCACTTCACCTTTCTTAATAACTCTCGCCTTATCAGTTACATTGGCAACTCTCACCGGGATAACGGTCCCCGATAGGTCGACGAGTGCTGAGGCTATTAATACTCCTTTAGGGCTATTACAATTCTTGGGATATTCCATGACGCCGTAGCGGAAATTTCTATTTTCGGCTATGGATCCAGGAAGTAAAATTTCTGTTCTTGCCGGTATTGTGATATCGTCTTGAGCTATGATTTTGTGGATAGATTTCACTCCTTCATCATTAATCCCGAATAAAGTTATGTCCTCAGAGGCAGAATGCAGTTCGTTATTTTTAAAGTCCAAGGAAAAATTGTATTTCCTTAAAAAGTCCAATCCGAGTATGCAAGGGTCTGTAATTTCTGCTACATATGCCGTGTGATGGTAAGCGGCACTTCCAAAGGTGATGTTAACGTTTAATTTCCCTTCTATATTGATCTTCTCGCCGGACACAGTCTGGAGGGTAACGCAGGGCGGCGTCCAGATAAGTTTACCTTCGAGTTGTTGAGCCAAATCTTTTCGAATGATGGTAACATTGGCTCCCGTGTCGATCGTCATGTTACAAGGAATTCCATTGATTTGTCCCATGATGAAAATTCCGTTATTGCCGCCACTCACTGCAGAAATCTGAAGCGCTTTAAACTGGGGCTTTTCATTATCTGGCAACCTCCGCCCCGCGAGATGGCCACGAATTAGTTTCCCTCCTTCTTGAGAGGCGCGGTCTTAACATCCGTGCCCTGGGGTGTTCTGCAGTTTCTTCGAATGTGCCCTTCAGCACCGCAGTTCCAGCACTTTACGAACGGTTTCTTGTCACCAGTATTCCGTGTCAAAGCATTCACCTTTCTGGTTAAATCGTCTAGGCGAGCAGTCATTGGATCCACTGGTTCTTGTATGTGAGCAGCTCTGATTGGGTGGCGGTCTCTACGAGTGGCTTGCTGTGCTGCCTCGAATTTCATGGCATACACCAGAGCACTTTTTAAGTCCTTCACATCAGCCATTCGCAGTGCTTTCTGTATTTCAGGATCCCGGATGCCGTCGATGAAGTATTGCAATGACAGGATTTCTCCTGTTTCTGTCGGACACTCCGAAAAGGCGAGGTGGGACAGCCTTTCAACATCCGTGGCGAGCTCCTGAAGTGTTTCCGTAGGCTTCTGTTGACGAGATTTTAACTGAAGCCTGCTATAGTCTTTTAAACACTTCTCTCCAAAACGCAGCTCCAATGCGCCGGACAGAGCTTCGAAATCTAGCCTTTTGTTTTCGGGAAGAGTCTGAAGGATCAACCAGGTGCCTTGTGGTGGTTCGGGAAGGCACGGACCCGTAATGAAGCTGCTGCCTGTGTCTGGATAGCGGCCAATGAGGCAGTTGGTTCTACACGTGCGTGTCGTATGATGTGACGACTGGTTTGTCGAGGTCGTCCTGAACCTGGTCACTGTGTAAATGATGTCTCTTCTGTCCACTGATTCCAACACCTCCTCACAGTAAAATTAGCCTACCTGATGAGCTACTCGCTGAACTGACCTCCCAGCTAACATCATCCCGATGATTCTTCCCCTCTCTAACTCCGACGGCTGTTCATATTGGCTTCGATGGCAGCGTAACAGCATGTCTACCTCAGTGTTTCCTTAGCAAAAGATTAAGTACACTCAAACGAGCTCTGCTTAGCTGTTTTATATTCCAAGAAGAACGAAGTTCAATGCCCTCTAGTGGCATTATGCAATGCGCAATCACGCTGCATTTCTAAGCATTTGCATGTCTACTCAACATATACCTTCATGCCAAGTTTCGTTATGATCCCACAATTATTTCTTGGTGTGCAAATTTTTAGGGGAATGAGTGTATTTGGTATGTTTTTAAATTGCTGATTTTAGCTGAAGAATGGTGCATATTATATGTACCAACTTTTAATAACATAAAGATGGTGAGTGTTTTTCTAGTAAATTTTATGTGGTTGTAAAATAATGTTATATACATAAGCAGTTAAAGAAATATATAATATATACAGCACAGGCATCAGTGAACCTTGGAAATAATATTCTCTTAATGACCTTCTTCTGGAAGATATTATTGGAGGCAATGCGGGAAGCATAATATATCTCATTCTTCCCAAATCAAATTATGAAAGTGGGAATTAAGGATTTGAAAATGTCTTTCAGAGTGCAATCATACTTATGCTTTCACATTGCACTGCTGTGTCAGAACAGAATTGTAACCATGAGCTGTCTTGCCCAGAATTTTGGCAATTTTCATTTTTCTGCAGCAATACACACTATAAGCATTTGTGACAGAGAATGGTGACTTGAATTATTGTTGAATGATGTCTTTTACCACCACAGTCTGTAACTCTGCTGGCCAGTGGTCCGTGGTATACTAATTGCCTAACTCCTGGTTCTCCATGGTTCTTGCAGCCACACCCTGTGACAAAGTTTTTGGAGTGCAACATTTTTAGAATTAAGGGAGAACAGGGTTGCAGAATTTAGTAGCCTTCAAGATTGCACCAGGCAGCAAAAAGACTTTACCATCATATTAATGTGCTTTCTGGTAGGTTGCCAACTCATACTGGTAGATGAAGTATGCTCCCATTCTGTATTTAATATAATGTACTTGCATTTAAATTTTTACAAGTGCTATGTAATTTTGAAAATCTTTTCTTTTTCATTTCTAGGAACTATATAAAAGCCAAGAATGGATATTTGATAAATGCACCATATGTAAACAATTCCTATAAACTGGCAGGAGGTGGTTTTTTGTCAACAGTTGGAGATTTGCTTCACTTTGGCAATGCAATGCTGTATAGTTTGCAGTTCAAAATGACCACCCAGAAAGTGAGCCAGAGTCATTTCATAGAGACATCTGCTTGTAATGAGAGTACAGGTGATAAAAATACTGACTCCCTTAATGACAGAATGTCTCGTAAGAAACAAATTCTTCCAGGATATTTAAATTCAAAAACTGTTGAAGCAATGTGGTCTCCTATTGCTGATTATAAGGAATCAAAATATGGAATGGGATGGGCTGTATTTCCAGGAAGCCAAGATTGCCAGTACTGTGAAGAAAACAAATACTGTGTATATCACTCAGGTGGAGCCATAGGCGCTAGTAGTATACTTTTAATTTTACCAAAAGAGTGCCACAATGAATTTTCAGGTGTTCCTAAAGGAATAGTTGTCTCGATTCTTACGAATCTTCAATCCATAAACTTATATAAAACAGCTTTGACAATAGCAAATATATTTGAACATCAACAGTTGACAATGCATAATAATCAATAAACTATGCTTTCTTTTACATTGATTCCTTTGGATCCTTTGATTATTAAACTTGTAAATATGATTTACTTTCTGATGGGAATTTTAATATACTGTTAATAACACTCTTAGACAAAAAAAAAACGACGCACTAGGAAGGAGTTATCCGAATGGGACGAAAATCGGTAGAAGTGATGTACATGTACAGGAAAACAAATGATTACAGTTTGAGAAAAATTGGATGGTTTATTGAAGTGATAGAGCTGAACAAAGTGAAAAAGTCACTAATGGCAGTGGAGATATTGGCAAAGAAAACTTTAAGACCAATCTAAATTAAAATCCATGCTTTATTTCTACAACTTAAATAAAATAAGCTAATATTGTAGCTTTTAAAACCATTGAAAGGAAAGAAAACTATCATAATGCTGACTCGGCACTCAATAACGCCCCATCTCACCGATTCCCCGGCGTACATATATATAGTTCGGCCAACCCGCCGATCTAGACGTCATCGGCCAATCAGCGGCAACCACGTTAGCTTACCGCCGATTGACCTTCGATCCAATTTGCATGAGGAAAACTAGTCAACAAACGGCCCTCTTTTCCTCATGCAAAGACAAAAACAAAACTTACAGAATTACAAAAGTTCATAGTTCAGTTCTATTTTACGAAAACACTTATTGTCTTTAAACACTGAAAACATCTAAACAAAACTTCTTTAAATTAACAGCAGTTGTCGCTTTTGTAAATAAGTCCGCAGTATTTAATTTACTGGGGATAAATTCAAGGTCAAACAATCCATCATTTACTAGTCTAATAAAGTGATATTTTATTTCTATATGTTGAGTTCGACGATTTTCTATTGGCGATCTAGAAAAATCAATGGCAGACCTTGTTATCGCAAAATAGTTTACATTCTTTTAAATGAAACTTCAAAATTTCATCTTGTAAGACATTTTTCGTCCACATTAATTCCTTCGCTGCCTCCCATAAGGCGATATATTCCGCTTCCATAGCTGATAAGCTTACACACTTCATCTAAATATAATATAAATCCTCCCATGGACACGCGGTCATCCCTATTACTTGCATAATCAGCATCTGAATAACAATATAAATTTAGATGTTTAATCCTCGATAAGTTTAATTTATATAATTTAGTACTATTGAGATTGTGGCGATCACGTGGTTCGGTAAAGCCTGGTTAGTTGCTTGCTCGTGTCGCCATCTATTATCACCAGTGAGAGGTGCTTCGTTGCATGAGCGGGACTCGATCTTGGTTCAATTTACTGGGAGTCGAATTCTTTACCACTAGCCCAAAAGAGCTCCGTTGTGCTAGGTTCAAGAATTCTAACTTTCAGATTCGCGATCGTGGAGTTGTTCTCGAAATCGGTCCACCGCATACTCCCCCTCGAAGCATCTTTGATGGGATATGAGGAGAACGTTGAGAAACCCGTTGTGTTGGCATGTGTGTCGCCGTTTTTGGTTGTAGGCGGAGCCTGTGACGTAGTTCGTCATCAGTCGAGGGAGGAGTCTGTAGTTCTCCGATTCACCAATGTGGCGATCACGTGGTTCAGTGAAGCCTGGTTAGTTGCTTGCTCGTGTCGCCATCTATATTCGCCAGTGGGAAGTGTTGCGTCGCATGAGCGGGACTCGATCTTGGTTCAATTTACTGGGAGTTGAATTCTTTACCGCTAGCTCAAAAGAGCTCCGTTGCGCTAGTTTCAAGAATTCTAATTCTTTCAGATTCGCGATCGTGGAGTTGTTCTCGAAATCGGTCCGCCGCAAGATAACCAAGCAATTTCAACAATGCTTCCCAATGCCTAATTCCAGGATTCTCCTGAAATTGTGATAAGATATTTACTGCATATGTAATATCAGGCCTTGTCCTGTTAGCTACAAAAACTAAACATCCCAACAGATTTCTAAAAGGCAATTTACGCATTTCTGCACTTGTGGATGGACAATCTAATTTTGTAAGAATAGTGCCTTTAGCTATGGGAACTGAAGTTACTGGTATCTGGAAATGTTTAAATTTTTCAAATATTTCTTCGATATAATTTTGCTGATGTATAAAAACCCCATTTTCGTTCTCAAAGAATTCAATTTCAAGTAACGTTTTAGTTTTGCCTAATACTTTCAGATCAAAAAACTTACTCAACTGTGAAATTACTTTATCTATACTATGTTGATCTTTACTAAAACACACAATATCATCTACATATAACAATAGAACTACATTAGAACCCTTACAAACACAATTACACCATTGTATTTTCTTAAAATGTAGATTTTCTAAAGTGCTTTCAAATTCACAAAACCATTCACGACCGCTTTGATGTAGACCGTAAATGGCCTTGTGTAATAAACATGCTTTATTTTCCTCTTCAATAAATCCCTCCGGTTGGGTCATACATATTTTCTCATTTAGGTTTGCGTATAAATATGCGTTCTTTACATCTAACTGACAATTAGTCCATCCATACAAACATACCAGTATAGTGAAAAATATTCTTATGATTGAAAAATTTACTACAGGACTGTAAACGTCATCAAAATCTTCACCTCTTTTCTGCCTGAATCCCTGTGCTACCAAACGTGCTTTATATCTAACTACTTCATTCTTTTCATTTCTTTTTAGCGTATATACCCATTTGGTTCCCAGCATAGTTTTATTTTCTGGCTTTTCGACTAATTCCCAAACATTTCTTTTCTTCATTGTTTCAATTTCTTCTTTCATTGCCTTACTCCATTCTTCGGCATTTACTGATTTTCGTGCTTCTTCAAAATTTTGTGGGATAACAATTTCTACGGAATTTGCCTCTTCAGATACGGAACTAGTCTCCTGTTCTACAAAATTAACTTTCCCGGAGTATTCGTTTCTGCCACTAAAGTCAAACTTATCTTTTTCAAATTTAATATTTCTTGCCTCACAATACTTTTCAATATCATTATGGGATCTAAAACGAGTGTCTGTTCCTTCTACATAATAATATATGTCTGTACGTGTTCCGTCTGGTCTTTTAACGGCTTTTCTTTGCCAGTTTAAGTCTGATACTTCTTTCGGGATAGATTTGTCTTCTGACGACTTTAATTCTTTTCTAGAAGTTTCCTGTTCTTCATCTGATTCTGCTAATAGCTCAGATCCCTCTAGTCTTTTAAACTTAGTTTTTGATTTCTGGTCCAGGATGTCATCTACTGCATTCACCTTTTCATCAAACTTCACATTACAGGTTTCTATTAATCTGCGTTCTTCTGGTAACCATATCCTATAACCCCTAGTTTCCTTCGCATAGCCTACCATGATTCCTTCTCTGCATCTCATTTGTAATTTATTTCTAATCTGTTTTGGCACGCCAACATATGCTTTACAACCAAATACTTTAAAATAAACAACACTGGGTTTTCTATTGAGGAACATTTCATAAGGGGTTCGGTTGCTTTTATGACATACTCTGTTCCACGTGTGTACGAAACAGCCAAGAGCTTCTGCCCACCATTCTTTTCCCATTTTACTATCATTAAGCATAGCTTTAACTGCGTCTAATGCCGTTCGGTTAAAACGCTCACATACGCCGTTCTCTTCTGGGGTGTACGCATTTGTGCGTTCAACACTAATTCCATTTTCGGCTAAGTACCTTTCAAATTGCTTGTTACAGAATTCCCCACCGTTATCGGTGCGGATACTAATTAATTTTCTATTCGTCAGTCTTTCCATTTGCCTATGATAATTCTTAAAGTTGTAGAACGATTCATTTTTATTTTTCATACAATACACTGTTACTAATCTACTGTAGTCATCTACAATAGCGAGGAAATATTTACTCCCACCCTTAGATGGAACTGGCAGTGGGCCACAAACGTCTAAATAAACCAACTGCAATGGTTTATCCGATCTCTTCGGAAGAGTTTTAAAAGTTATTCTACTAGATTTAGCAATAATACACGGTTCACACTTCTCCATCGGTTTTTCGATTTCTGGTAACCCTTTCACGCTTTGATTCTTACTAGTATTCTGAATATAATCAAAATTTACGTGGCAAAATCTTCGATGCCATAGCGTCGCATCGTCTACTTTATTCAACTTTCTAGTTTCTGTACCGTAACCAGCTTCCTTTTTATCTGTTGCATATCTAAATGGTTTTACATGATAAAGTCCGTCATATCGTTTAGCATAGCATAATTTATCCCAATTATTGAAGTATATCCACATCTTCCCGTTTGAAACCACAAAATGAGCACCTGCCTTTTCTAACCTTGCTCCTGATAATAAATTTCTCCTTAGATTTGGATTATATAGCACGTTATCTAACTCAATCCAATTTATTCGATTGCCTACTTTTACTGCAAATTTAACGGTACCCTTTCCTAGTACTTTACTTTCACAATTTCCTACAGCTAAAGACATACGTATATCGTTTATTTCTTCAAAATTTATCATTAAATTTCTATTATTACAGAAATGAGTTGTAGCTGCAGTATCTACGACCCAATTAAATTTATCTGCGTTACATCCTTTATCAGTAGTTGTTACATAATTTTCTACTAACATTAATTCTTTATCTTTAAACTGTCCATTTTTATCGTCTATTTTAAACTTCTGATTTTTACTTACATTTTCTTTACACTGAGCAATTACGTGTCCGAATTTCTGACATCTGAAACAAGGTCCTATTCTCGTATTCCCTAATTTTTTCTTAGATTTAAATTTACTTTCATCTCTATTTTTCCCTGCATTTGAACTAATAGTATTAAATACGCTTACCTTACTGTCTTCTAAATCAGCATTTACCTGGCGAAGTCGACTTTCTTCCCTTACCAGTTCTTCAGCAATTTTCTCCAGCGTAAAATCTTCGTCCTTCCACCTATAAATCAACTGTACAATGCCGGAATATTCCTGGGGTAATCTTATTGCTTGAAATCCTTTAAAATGATCTGCCAAATTATGTCCAGCTTCAGCCAACTTCTTTGCAGTCATTCTTATCCTTGCGATGAATAACCCTATTTTTTCATCTGGTGTATATCTAATGCTGAAAAATTCATCCAGTAAATGAATTATCCTTGCTCTTGTTTTGGGTTAGAATTGCTTCTGTAGAACTTCCCATGCTTCTTTACCACTTGAACATTCTTGTATCAGCAGCCTGAACTCAGTTTTAATTCCATAATATAATGTAGTGAAAGCTCGATTCTCTCTCAATGTGAAGTCCTGCTTTTCCCGCCTTGTTGCACTTTTATCTAATTCTTCTTCTTTGTCTTCATTCTATCCAGTAACAGCATTTTCATATCGACTTTCCATCGATCCCAGTTGTCGTGGTTTAACAGCTCAAAACCTTCCGGTAGTAATGACATCTTCAATTAAGTGTGAGCACAACAACTTGAACAAACTTCTAAGACAGGTCAGCTTCTTCTCGTCGATAACGGCCCTCTTCACCAACATTCCTTCAATGCTCAGTTGAACTGAGTAACTGGCTAACTGTTGGCCCTGGGCCCATAAACTAATGGCAGTGGAGATATTGGCAAAGAAAACTATAAGACCAATTTAAATTAAAATTCATGCTTTATTTCTACAACTTAAATAAAATAAGCTAATATTGTAGCTTTTAAAACCGTTAAAAGGAAGGAAAACTATCATAATGCTGACTCAGCACTCAATAACGCCGCATCTCACCGATTCCCCGGCGTACATATATATAGTTCGGCCAACCCGCCGATCTAGACGTCATCGGCCAATCAGCGGCAACCACGTTAGCTTACCTCCGATCCAATTTGCATGAGGAAAACTAGTCAACAGTCACTAACACGTTTGCCCACTTCTGGCCCTTGTGCAAGCAATTATTCGGCGGCTTAGCATCAATTGAGAGGCTGCGGATGTCCTCCTGAGGGATATCGTGCCAAATTCTGTCCAACTGGTGCGACAGATCGTCAACATCCTGAGCGGATTGGAGAGCCCTGCCCATAATGCTCCAAACGTGCTCAATAGGAGAGAGATCCGGCGACCTTGCTGGCCAAGGTAATGTTCGGCAAGCAGTAGAAACATGCGCAGAGTTGTTTCAAGCATTATCTTGCTGAAATGTAAGCCCATGGTGGTGTGACATGAAGGACAACACAACGGGCCTTAGAACTTCATCGACGTACCGCTGTGCTGTAAGGTTGCAACGGAGGACAACCAAAGGGGTCCTGCTATGAAATGAAATGACACCCTAGACCATCACTCCTGATTGTCGGCCTGTCTGCCGGAAGACAATCAGGTTGGTATCACACCGCTGTCCGGGGCGTCTCCAGACTCGTCTTCGCTGGTCATCGGGGCTCAGTTCAAAGTGGGACTCATCACTGAAGACTATTCTACTCCAGTCAGTGACATTCCAGTGCGAATGAGCCTGACACCACTCCAAAACGGGCTTGACGTTTAACAGAGGTCAATGGTAATCGGCGCAAGGGGCGCCGTGACCTCAGCCCCCTTTTTGTGAGCCGTCTATGAATGGTCCTTGCGGTCACAGAAGCACTAGTTGCATGTACAATCGATGATAATGATGCATCTGGGGCTGTGAGTGCCGCTCTGACGATTGCTCGGTTTTCACGTTCTGTCTTTTCTCTAAGCCTACTGCTTCCTTCTTGACACTGTGTGCGGCCATGGTTCACCCATTCCTGCCAACATCGTCTAATAGTGGCATCACTCCTGCTCACATGTCGAGGTATTCGCCGATGAGGCCAACTGGCTTCTGAGCCCAACTACACGACCTCTCTCATATTCTGACATCTGTGCATATCATTCGTGTACCTGTATGCGAGGCATAGTTACTGTCTACCAGAGTACACGGAATGAAATTCGTGAAGAATTTATGACCTGGAATCGTAATTTCTACTCTTAAATATCGTGCCAGTTGCGCAGATCAGATGCACTATAGTGACAACCGTTCATTCATTGGCAGCCAAAATGCAAAATTTTGCATTTTCCGTCGAAACTTGTATGCATATCAGTTTGTGTCCAATTTGCTTTATATCTTCTCGGTGCGTCGATTTTTTTTTGTCTAAGAGTGTACTTTCTGATGAGAATTTTAATGTGTTATTATGCACATTTCTTTGTTTGATTAGGGAATATTTTAAGTATATTATTTATAATTCAATCACATGTTTTTAAAATTTTATTTCATTCTGATAGTGTGAATGAGTACAAATTATAGTTATGAAATTGTTTTCAAACATATCTGTATACTTACATCTTAAAATGGTGCTTAAAAATTGAAATACTTTTATCTTATGAATTTGATCAAATTAAAATGTCAAATTTTACTTTATTTTAACCAAAATTTATTTGGTTCATTTAGCGGATGATGCAAAATTTGTCCTAATTATATAGTATAGTAATAATTACTTTATAACAGTGGATCGTACCAAAATTTGCCATGGAAATAAGAACATGAAGTAACTATTTGTTTCTAACAGTAGAAAGATGAGATTTTTTGTACCTTACTAAAATATCTATTTTGATGTGTGTATTTAAAATCAGGAATGTAATACAGTACAAAATCTGGACCACCAGCATATTTGAAAGAAATTTTCTTCGATTGCAAAGCATAGGAAGGAGAATATAATGCGCAAGAAATGCAGGTGTGTCATAAAAACAGTTTATCTCCTGCCTAATTGAGATTTCTGTATGTCGCTTTAAAATGCCTTTTTGCAACGAAATCGCACCAGGGCCAGTGACAATGTATTGATTGACGTTAGCCACGACCACACTTTCAGCCATCGAGTTGTGGCTTGTTAGCAATTTTCTGTTTAATCTGAACAATAAGTGAAGCTCCAAGATATATTTGGAGTGGGATGTTACTCATGCTGATTTTTCTTTTGTTGACATAGCACTGGGCGACGGAGAAAGAATTGGATTCTGAAGAACTTACGTTCGGTTAACATAAAAAATTGAGCTCTTCCATAGCTGTCTTATTTTATTCATCTTATTTTGTGCAGCCTAATGGCTATCTTGCCGAAATGAGTTTTTACTTGTGTTGAAAAGCGTTTCTAGTTTTTAACTGTTGCCAACAAATACTAATGTAATTTCTAAATTTGGTTAATCAACTGTCGAAAATGTGAACTCAATTTTTAAATCTATTTCCTCATGAAATATTTTGGCTTGAGCCCTTAGCATGGGACCAGTCGATGGCGCAATCTCTATGTGACACTCTCATCCAATTAATTATCACTTTTAGCATAATGATTGGTTACCAGCAGGATAACACCCGACCACATTGCATCAGCTAATGTGCTCTGCAAACTGTACAGATGCTTCCCTGGCCACTGTTCTCTCCTGATCGCTCAACAACCGAACACATTTGGAATGTGATTGTATGCCATTGCCGCTTTCAGAAGACGAACTTGAACGAATCAACACCCTGGATAAACATGGCAAGACATTTCACAAAGCCACCGATAAAGTTTTCCGCCCGACTATTTAAATTCTCACTTCAGCCACATGCCCTCTGATTTGCTTAAAGAAGACATAACTGACGAGGACACAACAGACCAGTCTAGAATGAGATCAATAACTATGCTCCTCAAAGCCCCTCTCCAGAATCACCTCCTAGCAGTTCAGAAATAGCCCGCATCATCAGGAACCTCAATCCAAAGAAGGCCCCAGGGCCAGATGGTCTGGACAATTCAATAATCCAAATGATTGTCACAATTGCTCCGGAACTCATCATACCATTCTTAACAGCCAGCTGGAAATGTCGACACTTTCCCCGGTCTGCTAAAAGAGCGACAGCAGTTCTTTTCCACAAAAAGGACAAGGATCCACTCTTGGTAATATCCTACTGCGTAATATATCTTTTGCCTGCGCTTGGCAAACTTTTAGAGAGGGTCATACTGGGAAGACTGACATTCTTCCTACATCGGAATCGCAGCATGGAACTATCCCAGTCTGGATTTCGAGGAGGCATGTCCACGAAACACACCATCTCGAATTTCCTGCAAATTGTCTAAACTAACAGAGGCGATGGAGCGCACTCCTAAATTATTAGTATTGACATACAAGAGGCGTTTGATTCCCTGTGGTGACTGAATATTATCGAGGCTTTGACCATCATGGGGTGTCCAGTGAGTTTAAAAGACCTAATTACCTTAGTGATCATTCCATCCAGATCACTACAGACTCAGACGTTGTCGTACAAGAGCTACACTGGCCCCAGGTAAAATCCCTGGGAAAACTCATCCAAGTAGGTAAAATTCCTGAAGCCAGTTCTGTGGTCGATAGTAACTTTCGCCTGGCGAGCAATATATTGGTCACCGTTGTTGTCGGTCGACCACCAACTTTTCCTACAGCTGTACCTGCCGTCTGGAAGGCTTTTCAAGCTTGAGAAATAACACTTTTATCAGTTCTAAACGCTTCGGCGACAGACGTCAAACTACGGCCTCTTCTCAAGCTTACCAGTCGTTCTACCATGTATAAAGGCATCCTAACATTTTTTCTAGCCGTAATGCATGTACAGTCTACTCAAGGTTACCAGTCGTTCAACCACGTATAAAGGCATCCTAACACTTTTTTGTAGCCATAATGCATGTACAGTCTACATTCACTTGTAGAAGAATGCCTGGATACGTGCCTTTTTATTAAGTTGTTTTTCAATGTGCTCGCTGACTCCTCAGATTTTCCATACCACTTACTACTGAGTTGTTTTTATATTGTACTGATTGCCAAAAGCCCTTTTCAACAATTTCATGGCTGTAAGTTGAAAAATGACTTTGTTGCTTAAGTTTAGCAGTAACAGATTTTCACAGGTATCCAGGGAAGTCCAAGGATTACTATATAATGGACTTCATGAAATTTAGTTTGGGACTATATACTAATGCATGAAATATTCGATACAAGAAAATTATTTAAATATAGCCGTCAGTTATTTTAAGTTGAATTATTATAATCTTAACAATTAGCACCTACAAAATACTATCAATAACATGTACGATATACATGCATTGTAACTGTAATTAATTCAAAAATGTGGTTCGAATAAGCAATTAAAACACAACTTCAAATCTTTAGAACAGCCATTTTCATTTATTAACAATAATAACGGTAAAAAAAACTGGAAACCATGTTAACGCTTTGCGACTGCGCAGACAGTTCCTCAGACGAGTCTCACAGACTATGTGCTAGCGCAAATCCAAAATTTTAAACACATCTCACCTGTGCTTTGTTAAGAGTACATTAAATATTAAGAACAGATCAAATGCAATATAAATTAATAAGTATAACACAAATACTACTATATGATATTATATAAGCATAGACTGTAATGACATTTCTATGCATAAAACAATATTAAAGGAGAAATATCAGGTTATTTCAAATGGATAAATTAACTGGATTGGTCCTTTATATTGTCCTTTGTCTGTTCGAATAACACACGAACGTTCGTTTTCGTTACGACCAGTAACAACCTCTTCGACAATACGAAGAGGCCACAGAAATTTTGATTTGGCGGCCCCTTCAAGCAAAACTACATCTCCTCTTTTAAGATCCTTTCCTGTTGATGGATTTACAAATTTATATGCAATTCTCAATTGCATCAAATACACTCATGTCCATAAATTAAGGATAATGCGAAATCAGAAGGCAAAGGAAGAGTTAGAAGCAAAACAAATTTGACTTATCTGTAAAGCTTATTTATTAAACAAAAGGTAAAGAGCAAAAAAAGATGCTATATGTTTGATATTATTAAAGAAATTAGCCATTTTTTCTCCCTAGAGCAAATTACAAAAAAAAAACAATATTACATGCTTGGTATGATTGGAAATACATTGTGTGTTTCCCAGACGATACAATACAGTCTGTACAACGCCTAGGCATGCTGAATATCAAATCATCGATCTGATCTTGGGGGGAATATTACACCACTCAAAAAGCAATGTTCTCCGAAGTTCCGGTAGACATGTAGGAGGAGGTTGATGGGCTGCAATTCGTCGGCCAAGCATGTCTCACACGTTCTCTATTGGATTCAAGTCCGGTGAGAATGCTGGCCAGTCCATACGGGTGATATCCTCCGATTGAAGGCATTCGCTTACGATGTTTGCACGGTGAGGCGTTGTCATTCATAAACACAAATTGTGCGCCCATTGCGCCCCGAAACAAACGTACATGTTGTTCCTGAATGACGTCCCGATAGATTTGGCTTGTCATGATTCCAATTTGAACATGCAGGTCAGTTCTGGAACCCAGAATAATTCCACCCCAAACGAGCCCTCCTGCACCACCGTGACGGTGTCGTTCAATGATGTTTTCTTGATGGTAACGGGTACCTGGAGCTCTCCATATGAAAGTCCGGCGAGAATCAGACTGCAAGCTAAACCTGGACTGGTCAGAAAACATCACACAAGCCCACTGTTGCGGTGTCCACAATGCATGCTCTCTGCTCCAGACTAACCTCAGGCGACAGTGAGTTGCAGTAAGTGGAACGCATCTGACAGGTCTAAGAGCATATAGACCAATCTGCCCTAAGCGTCTGTACACGGTTTGCTTTGAAATTGTCGTACCAGTGGCAGAAGAGAGCTGACGAGACAGGTCTGAGGCTGTGCTCCGCCTGTTTCTTTTGGTAGTAACTGCCACCTAAGGGTTTTTACACGGTTTGCTTTGAAATTGTCGTACCAGTGGCAGAAGAGAGCTGACGAGACAGGTCTGAGGCTGTGCTCCGCCTGTTTCTTTTGGTAGTAACTGCCAAATACCGGTCCTCATTCGGCGTTGTAACTCTGGGGCGACCTGTGCTGTAACGTCTACGTCATTACCATCATCTTGGAATCGTTGCTAAAGCCTGGAGATGACACTTTGGGCAGTTCCAAGTTCGTCTGATACTTCCAGTTGGGTACGCCCACATTCCAGACGGCCGATAATTCTACCACGTAAAAAATCATCCAAATGCGTCCTTTGTGTCATAACTATTCGGTTATTGCACTGAAATGCGTATAAAGCGCCTGCGAAAAATTTTACTTCTTTGCCTGTATCACTCTCTTACACTCTCGTCATTGTGACGTACTATCGGTGTCATCTGGTTACTTCCTGAAATTTGCATATGATTCTTGAAGGTATGTGTAGTGATTTTACAGGTGATTTATTTATTTTAAGAGTTCGATTTCGGCGTGACTCCGAATTATCCTTAATTTATGGACATGAGTGTAATTATTTTTCCATTTCATCCAGAGTTGACGTAAAAGTTTAGTCGTATATAATTTTCGACGAGTCAAAGTTCCGTTTGTAAAAGGTTGACTGCCGAAAATTTCAACCAAATGTATAAGATAGCTAACATTCTCTTGCCCAGGAAACAAAACATGGGCTGGAGTAAGAGGTTTGGGTTCATCTAATTCATTGCTTACATAAGTAAAGGGTCTATGATTTAATACTATTTCGATTTCCGCTAGAATGGTCGTCATTTCCTCGAAGCTAAGATATGCTTTTCCAAGGACTTTCCTTAAAGGGTCCTTTATGCTTCACATGAGTCTCTCATGGAATTCACCCCACTATGAGGCATGAGGGACAATAAACTGCCACGTTATTTCATGTAGAGCAACAATAGTGTTTAAGTCGGAATCAACCAAAATTTGGGAAAAACCTTTCAAAATGTTGCCTGTGGTCTTAAAACTGTTACCATTATCAGAAATGATGACTTTACAATTTCTCGTCCTTGCCAAAATATGTCTTAAGCACAAAATATAACTTTTCGTCGACAAATCAGTAATTAACTCTATATGAAGTCCTCTGGTAACTCCACACGTGAATAAGGCTATGTATGACTTTTGCTGAGTGTCCTTTCTGGAACGAAGAAAGATTGAACCAGTAAAAATCAACTCCAGCTACAATAAATGGGGGATTTTCGGATACTCGATCCTTTGGCAATTGAGCTGTTATCTGTTTAGC
>KK120952.1:383459-468086 GCA_000611955.2 Stegodyphus mimosarum
CAGTGGATCAAATTTCAGTGGTAATTCCAATGGTTAGATAGTGCGGAGGTTCAGCAATCATATTATCATATAAATTTCAATGATCAACAATCAATAAATATAAATAGATTTAATTAAATAATAATAACTTGACAATCTTAGAATCTCACATCATTACCGCGTCACATCTTCCTTCTCACTGCACACCCAATGACGCTCTCAGCGCCCTCTAGCGTTGCGCGGGTCTTACCATTCTCCCCGCTTAAACTCTCATGGAGTTTACAAATTAGTTTTCACATATTCAAATAAATTTTAACGATAATAAAATTAAACTAATTAAGTATTAAATTGGTAAATTATTAACATATATAAAATAAAAGTTTTTCAAGTTCATATATCAGTCTTTAAATGGTAGGGGAATAACTTTGTTGATGGCTCGCCGAAGAACACCTGTAGACGTCATAACTTCAATTACTCTGACCAGACCATCAGCACCAGGATACACTTGTTGGATGCGCCCCAATGGCCAATGCAAAGGATTGGAGTTGGAGTCCTTTAGCAGTACTAGTTGACCAATCTGTATGTTCGGCTGCGAAATGCTCCATTTAACACGATTTTGGAGTTGATTTAAATACTCTGAATGCCACCGGTTCCAAAATTTAGCTTGGACTCTCTGAACTAGTTCCCACCTGGAATGAAAAGAAAGAGAATCGGGAGCAGTATGTGGTTCAGGAAAGGATAACATAGCATTTCCTGTCAAAAAATGTCCCGGAGTTAAAGGCTGTAGGTCATTCGGATCGCAAGAAAGCGGTGATAATGGGCGGGAATTCAGAACTGCTTCTATCTGAGTAACTAAAGTAGTTAACTCTTCAAAATTCATGATAGCTGATTTTGCTACCTTTAACAAAATCCGTTTCACTGATTTTATGTTTGCTTCCCACAGTCCGCCAAAGTGTGGAGAAGCAGGCGGGATAAATTTCCATTGGATGCCTTCTTCTGCACTAAATCCTTGAATTGCGTTAGATTTGCAAATTTCATTATATGCGTTAAGAATATTTCTTGCACCTTTGAAATTCGTGGCGTTGTCGCTCCAGATGACGGCTGGTTTGGATCTTCTGGCAATAAATCGTCGTAAACAGGCTAGAAAAGCTTCTGCTGTTAAATCAGAAACGACTTCTAAGTGCACTGCCTTAGTGCAAAAACAGATAAATAATGCAATATAAGACTTTAAAGTCACCTTTGACCTTTTCAAATTAGGTTTCGTAATTATAGGTCCTGCAAAATCCAATCCGACCTTCTCGAAAGGTCTAGAAGGTACGACTCTGTCCCTAGGTAGATTACCCATCATCTGACTTACGGTTTGATTCTTCGTTCTAAAGCAAGTGATGCACTTATTTATTACTCTTCTAACTCGATCTTGACCAGACGGTATCCAATATGACTGTCTTATTAAAAATAATGTAGTCTGTACACCAGAACGCAAGGATTTTCTATGATAAAATTCAATAACTAAATTAGGGAAATGATGAGCCTTTGGCAATAGTATCTGATGTTTCTGAAATTCAGAAAGCCTAGAATACTGCAGTCTTCCTCCTACTCTCAGTACCTCATTTTCGTCAAGAAATACGTCTAGAGATGAGATTCTACTATTTTTTGGAATAGATTGCCCGTTTTTCAAGCACTTTATTTCCCTTCGAAATTCAGTTGACTGTACAAGTTTTACTAAAACTTCAGTAGCATGCCTTAATTCAGAAGCACCTATGAAGCCTGTTCTTAACTTTGGGTTCGCTTTACAGTTATTTATAAATCTCAGACATAAAGCAGTTATTCTAATTAATTTACTGAATGAGGAGTATCTTGTGATCAAATCGTTTTCAGTTTGGATATTTTCAACAGTTGCATTTACAACAACTGCCTTCTTAAACTCTAACTTATCGACATCTATTTTGGTTTCTTCCATCGATTCTAAGGAGGATGGCCATGCTGTGTTATTCATTGTCAACCAGCAGGGTCCATGCCACCAAAGGTGATTACCCTTGAGCTCGCCTAAGGATAAACCCCTAGAAATGAAATCGGCGGGATTATTCTTTCCCATACAATGATGCCATTCTTTTGGGTTGCTGTATTTTTGTATTTCTTTTATTCTATTCTTCACGAACACCTTATGTCTATTTGGATCACCTTTGATCCAGTAATAAGCTATTAAGGAATCTGTTCAAAAATATGGAGTAACTGGAAAACTTAGTGCAGTTAAAATTTTATTGTTCAATCTTGAAGACAAAAGTGCACCCATGAGCTCCAATCTAGGAATCGAAAGGGTTTTTAACGAAGTTACCCTGCGCTTTAATGCTACAAAACTAGAAATTATATTTCCGTTTTTTAATTCTATGCGTAAGTATGCAACAGTACCATAAGCTTTCTTAGATGGATCTGAAAAACAGTGTAATTGAATTGTGATTGCATGACTGGGCAAAGACCTTTGAAAATAATATCGGGGAATAATTATTTCCTTTACATCTTGGATCTCATCGCACCATTTATTCCAAGAAATTTCTAACTGTTTGGGCAATTTTTCATCCCAGTCTAATCCTAAACACCAAATTTCTTGTATCAAGTATTTAGCTCTAATAGTATACGGTCCTATAAAACCTACTGGATCGAAAAGTCGATCTACCGCTTGTAGTAAATATTTTTTTGTGTTAGTTCCTTTTAAAAGAAACGTTTCCAGATTTCTGGTATCAAAATAAAACGTGTCAGTTTGTTCATCCCAACCAATTCCCAATACCTTTAAAGCTATCAACTTTGTATCTAGAGACTCTTCACCCTGATGTACATTGAAGTTTAAATTCTTTAATTCTTTACTTAGCTCAGGAGAATTGGTTCTCCACTTTCGAAGGTCCATGCTTGCCTCTTTCAGAATGTCTACACTTTCCTTACAAGTCTTGAGAGCCTGTTGAACAGTGACTTGCCCACAAATAAAATCGTCGACATACAATGATTCATTAAGATGTTTAGAAGTCAGAGGCAATATATCTACGTGCCTTTTCAAGTGATGTTTGATTGTGGCTGCAAGAAGGAACGGGCTAAATTTCACTCCAAATAACACCCTTGTCATCCGAAAAATTTCCAATTTCCTGTTTTCATCTTCAGTTTCTGGATCTTTTTCCCAGAAGAATCTGGTGTAATTTCGTTTCATCTATTTCGATCTGAAGAAAGGCCATCTTTATATCTGCAACAAATGCTATCGGATTCGTTCTAAATCTGATCAAAAGAAGAAATAAGTTTGGCGTAAAATTAAGTCCCGTGTATAAGCAATCGTTCAAAGATAACTGACCTTTCGCATGCACCGAAGCATCAAAAACAATGCGTAATTTACTTGTAGTCTTATCCGTACGTATTACAGCTCGATGTGGTAGATAAAATGTATTTTGGTGTAAATTTATTTCATCACCTGGGACAGGTTCAATAATATTCTCCGAAAGATAATTCTTTAGAACAGTGCTATATTCACAAAATAAGGAAGGGTCATTTTTAAAAGATAATTTCAATCTCAAAAATCTTTTCATTGCTATCTGTTCGTTATTTTCTAATAATGTCTTCATATTTGGTTTCCAGGGCAATTTCACTTTGTATCGCTTATGTTATTATAATCGGATATGTTATTCCCGATTCAAATTCACTCATTATATCTTTCTCAGTGGTTTCTATGTCAGCTACTTGTGCCTCGATACCCAAATTTTCTAAATCCCAAAATTTCTTCAGTTGATCGGAAATATTGGATTCGTTTACCATAACACTCATTGCAAACGTTTCATTTAAGTTCGTGTTTCGGCCTTGTAAACACCACCCGAATATTGTTTCAACTGCAACGAGGGTTTTGTTTAAGCGTGAAATTCGACCAGTGACAATATTATAATAGTAATCTGCACCTATTAGTATTGATATTTCTTTATTGTTAAATTCATAACAGTCCGCAAGTTGTGCATTTTTTAAACGTCTAAATTGTTTCTCAATATTTTTATCAGGAGTCGGTAAATGTGTACCCGAAATATGTTCTGTCTCCAGTGCTTCAATTTCTATGCATAAATTTGAATCATCTCTATTCTTTAATTTAAGTTTAACTACATTAAATGATTTTGTTTCCGTTTCTTTAGCAACAAATGTGCAAATGGAAAGGCTCTCCTTCCTAACAACTGGAAAGTTAAACCTTTTGGAAATAGCTGACAAAACAAAGGAGCAATGTGAACCATTGTCCAGGAAAATTCTAACAATTTCCGGCTCTTTTTCATTATCAATTAAGGCTGAACATGTTTGTAACATAGTGTTGCGAAAAATTCGGCGGTTGCGCCTGTATTCAAGCTTTCCGGCATAGCACTAGGGTTGCCATAAAATAGTGTATGGTAGGGTTGCCAGATTGGCGACTTTATCGCCCATTTGGCGACCAAATTGGCGATATCCCATGGTCCAATCTGGAAGCTTCTAGAATAACTTCCTGTCGAGATATTTCTCGAAACGTGTAAAACTTAAAGAAAAGCTATATAAACCCTTGCGTTTCTGAAAGCAGGCAGGTTGCGAGCAAATTGTGAAGCAGTGTGATTAAGATTGTGAAGAGCGTGATTAGTAGAGTGTGATTAATTGTGAGAATTGCGAGAATAGCTGCTGACTGTGATTGCTAAGCTACGCAAGAGTTTTGTGAACGGAAAGCGATCGAGATAGTGCTTTGCCGTGAAGCTATCTTTACAGTATAGCTTGACAGTGTATTGGTGATTGTTCCACGGTGTTTTATTATAAGTTTAGTGTTGCCGTGAAGCTACCTTTACAGTTACAGCCTGAAGCTGTGTGGCTGATTGTTTCAGCGTATTTATTGTAGATTTTCGACGCTTTTAATGGTCACTTTGGAACTGTGCTGTAAATAGTGATTCTTGTAAATAAATTGTGCTTTTTATTGTTCTGCATCGTGTTTTCATCGGATACTCTCAAATCCACGAACCCGTATAACGCAACAACTGGTGTCAGAAGTGGGATTTGAGAGTGAATGCCAGTCATCCGTCTACAGGAGAAAATGAAGGCGGAGGAAATGAGAGCTTTGATGGACATGTTAGCAGCTCTGATAGCCGGACAAGAAAAGATGAAAGCCAGACAAGAAAAGATGAACGCCAGATATGAAGAGATGAAACAAGAGATAAAAGCTGGCTATGAAGAGATGATAGCCGAGATGAAGGCCGAGCGCGAAAAGAGGAAAGTCGGCCGAGAAAAGGTACGAGAGCAACTCCAACAGATGAAAGAGGAGCTTGCAGAAGAAACTGGAGCCATAAAAGAAGATGCGGAAATCAAAGTGGCATCTGAAGAGTCAGAGGATGAAGAAACGGAGGAAGTAGCTGGTGGAGTGTTTGAGAAAGATCCAGAAATCATGGATGAAACATCTGACGTGATTAAAGAAAGAGAACGAAAACATAAAGAAATAAAAGACGAGAACGAAGGTTTTGATTCTCACGTGCCTGAAGTAGAGACAGAAGAAAGTGAAAATGCGGCTGTCAAGATCATAGAAACTGATAATGAAGTTACGAAGTCGCAGTTAGCAAGCATTGAACGATCTGATGAGATGTGTTCACATGTTCACATCACATGTTCATGTGATGCTGAGATGGAAGAAGCTGATGTACAACTTACGCGGAGTGCTCCAGCATTGCAAGAAAGTTTACCCATTTCGCAATCCATGTGCGTGTCTTATAGTGCAGATTGTGCAGACAAGGACTTGATTCTAAACCTGGATACTTCTGCTTGTAAAGGATCGGATTCTATTCATGGTCCTGGTGTAAACATCGGAACTCGCTTTCAGGAAATAGAGGTAAATAAGCATGTACCTTCTGCTGTGAGTATCGAGGTGAACTGTACACACGGTGCGAATAAACTACAGAGTGGTGAACGAACTGTTTCAGATCTTCCTGTGCAAGAAAAGTCTGAAATGACTGAATCTTCAGACTGTGATATGAAAAACAGAAATACATCTGAGAACTGCCGTGGAAAAGTATTTGACCCGGGTATAACTTAGTGAAAAGCCTAAGACTAAAATCCATTCTGAACTTTAATAGTATAGTTTAAAATTGTTATGTGTTTAACTTATGTATATAATTTATATATAATGTAAATATTTGTTTCTTTAGTTATGTTATTTGTTTGTTTTATTACCTTTTGTATGTATCGAATTATGCTTCTGATCAAGGATTGTACTGCCCGGGACGTGCAGTCCTTGGGAGGGGGCAGTGTTGCGAAAAATTCGGCGGTTGCGCCTGTATGTAAGCTTTCCGGCATAGCACTAGGGTTGCCATAAAATAGTGTATGGTAGGGTTGCCAGATTGGCCACTTTATCGCCCATTTGGCGACCAAATTGGCGATATCCTATGGTCCAATCGGGAAGCTTCTAGAATAACTTCCTTTCGAGATATTTCTCGAAACGTGTGGAACTTAAAGAAAAGCTATATAAACCCTTGCGTTTCTGAGAGCAGGCAGGTTGCGAGCAAATTGTGAAGCAGTGTGATTAAGATTGTGAAGAGTGTGATTAGTAGAGTGTGATTAATTGTTAGAATTGCGAGAATAGCTGCTGACTGTGATTGCTAAGCTACGCAAGAGTTTTGTGAACGGAAAGCGATCGAGATAGGGCTTTGCCGTGAAGTTATCTTTACAGTATAGCTTGACAGTGTATTGGTGATTGTTCCACGGTATTTTATTATAAGTTTAGTGTTGCCGTGAAGCTACCTTTACAGTTACAGCCTGAAGCCGTGTGGCTGATTGTTTCAGCGTATTTATTGTAGATTTTCGACGCTTTTAATGGTAACTTTGGAACTGTGCTGTAAATAGTGATTCTTGTAAATAAATTGTGCTTTTTATTGTTCTGCATCGTGTTTTCATCGGATACTCTCAAATCCACGAACCCGTATAACGCAACAATAGTATTCCCTTTTGCCCATACGATATTCGCCGATACGGCATTATCGGTTTCTCCCTTTGGAGAAATAATGTGTGGATTATTTTGATTTCGAAAACAAATTGAGACGTGGTGAGGTTTATTGCAGCTAGGACACAGTTCCTTTTTTAAACATTCTGCAGCTCTGTGCTTTGGCGTCAGGCATAAGAAACAACGACCTTGTTTCTTTAATATATCCTTTTTTTGATTTACATCAAATGTAGAGCATGATTCTGATGTATGACTCTTGCTACAAAATAAACACATTACATTTTCGACTGACGCCATGAATTCATGTGTGTGTGGGGAGGAGAAAGCATTCTCCATCTTATGTAGAGGTCTTGAAGAGTTATGTCTACCAGAAGTAGAATTTTTACTTTTCATTTTCTCTTGCGGGGGGAAATACGTGCATTCGCTGATACGATGATTTATAACTATTAATTGGAAAGGATCTCTCGCGGCTTCGTATTTCTTTATTAATGAATTGCAAAAGAGTTTTTAAATCAAATTCCTTGTCGCCTTGAATGCGATTAAATTCTAAAACGAATTCTGAAGGAATTAATTTCATTAAAATTGGTGTTAATAAGTTTGCGTAAGATTCACCTGTAATTCCTAAAGAATCTAAGCTTCTGATCTGAGTTTCCGCGTTATCATATAAATTTCGTAAACTTATAACATCGTTAGGATTTTTAACCGGAGTTAAATTCAGCAAAACACTCAAATGAGTGTTAATCAAAATATTTTTATTTCCGAATCTTTCTTTCAATAAATCAAGTGCTTTATCATAATTTTCCTCACTTAAAGCAAATCCGCTAATACATGCTGCCGCGGTACCACCGAGATACGATTTCAAATAATTAAATTTATCAACTTTGCTTAATTTAGGATTATTATGAACAGAGCTTTCAAATAAATTGTAAAAATCTAACCAAGCAGAATAATTACCATAATATTTACTAATATGTAATTTATGCAATTTTATGTTTGTATTTTCAGTTTCATTATTAATCAATTGAATGTTTTGTGAAACTGTATCAACTGGGATAGAATCAGAATTCAATTTCTTTATTTTAGAATGAAGTTTCGTTTTCCAAAAAAATTATTTTTCTTTGATTTCTTCTGAAGCTTCTGTATCTTCAGATATTGTCTCGACGCTCAAAAGGTTTTCTATTTCATCATTTAAAGAATTTAAGTCAGTTTCTTTTCCGATTAATTGTTCCAAAAATGCTTGATTCCTTGTATATGACCACCCTTTCCTTTCGGAATTAAGATTTCCCTGTCTATGAAGATGTAGATTTATTAGGTTTTTCAAAACAAGAAACGTGAAAGAACTGTCAGTATATTAACTCCAGATCTCCGTTTTACTAGCCACGTGTGCTTCACATTATATTACCAAAGTAAGGAGAGAGAAAAGAGCAATGGTTAGATAGTGCGAAGGTTCAGCAATCATATTATCATATAAATTTCAATGATCAACAATCAATAAATATAAATAGATTTATTTAAATAATAATCACTTGACAATCTTAGAATCTCACATCATTACTGCGTCACATCATCCTTCTCACTGCACACCCAATGACGCTCTCAGCGCCCTCTAGCGTTGCGCGAGTCTTACCAGAGTATATCAAATGAGACAATTTTTTAAAACCTTTTTTACAACTTGTCTATCCTTTGAAATCCAAAACCTGTTTCTAATTTTCGCAAGAGTCGCAGATACTCCATCATGGTAAATTTTGTTATGTTCTCTTAAAATTAATAGCTTAGTAAATTTCGACTGTTTGAATAATATAACTGGATGGATTTCAAAAATCATTGGCAAATCCACTTTGTTCATTCCTACTTCTTACGCGCAAAATACCATTTTCATCTAAAAATGCGGCTAGCTTATAAAGAAACGATTCCTTAGAAATTTCCGTAGCACATTTAAGGTTTTCTTATTCAGAAGAGTACACAAGTCTTTGTTTATACTTTATCTAGTCCTGTTCTGCCTTCAAGAGTTCAACTGCAGTGTAAGGTCCCTTTTTACATGTTCTTTTCTAAGTTTACCAAAGAATCTTTTAATTAATACCGTAATTTTCACTACCTCAGTTAGGTTACTACAAAGATTTTTCACACATTTTTAGACGATGTATATTGCATTCACAAAACTAAATTACATAAAATTCTTGTGTTTTAAATGTCCTATTTGACATCCCTTATTCTAAACTAGCTTTCAACACCGCAATTTCCAGGATAATAATGCCCTTTGATGTGTCAGAAGAGGTATTCTATCCTATTCCTCCCGAACAGCTTTCCAGAGTCCTGTTAGGGTTTTGGGACAACGTTTGGATAATGCAGTTTTTAAAAGTCCGAAAGCACACAAATCCATAGGTGACACATCGGGAGATTTAGTAGGGATATCAGTGAAGGTTATGGCCTTGATACCAGTTTTTTGTTCCATTTCTTTTAGGAAATTTACAGTGGATTTTGATGTGTAACTGCTAGCTTTGTCCTGATGGAGTCTCACAGATTGATGGCACTGTGGGTAAAGCGATGGTATTTCATTCAGAACAATTGGCGATAAAATATGTTCCTGATAGTATCTGGAGTTGACCTTGACATTTTTTTGCGCTCTCTTTATTTCTAACTTGCCATTATAAGAAAAACCAGCAACAATCATGAATCCCTTAGAAAAACCTTCTTTCGATGCTTTGAACTATGTACTTAAATTTTTTTCTCCCCTTTTATGATAATAAATGGCTCTTTTTTTGTTACAATTATTTAAATACACCCATGCTTCATCTATTGTGACAATTGTTTTCCATTTTTCTTTGGATATGTGTTTGTCATATAGAATTCTGCAGCGTGTCCTGCGTTGAGCGATATGCTTTGGAAGAAGACGATGCACATTGCGTTTTTACCCTTTCTTAAGATTGAAATCAACGTTTATCATTTTGTTTACAGTGGACACCGAGCATTTTAATGATTTTGCAACTGTCCTTTGACTAGGGGGATTTTCTTTTAACATTAAACAACGTACCTTTGCAATAGTCGAAGATGTCAATCCGTTTTTTCCTTGGATACTTGTTTGGAATTTTTGTCTCACTTCAGGCTCCAATTTGACGTTTTTTTCCTTTCTTGTTGATGATATTACCTATCGACCCTTTAGATATCACAAAACCATGACTCTCAAATCGTTTTTGGATAACGGAGTGTGCATATTTCTCTTCGGAAAGAGCGTAAATGTAGCCTTCGAACCACTGCTTTGTTAAATTCGCTATTTTGAATAAAAACAAAACATTCAAGCCACAGACGATAATTTTGACTTTTAAAAACATAGTACAATTGCAATTACTTCTTTTGCAGCAAACGATTTTTTATTACCGCTTACCAAAATCGTCTAAAAATGTGCGAACAGCCTCTGTATAATTATTCAAATCTAAAATAAACTGAGAATTCTCCACTGCATATTTATTATGTGTTATAGTTTCAAATTCCTTTCTCAATCCTAAATTCTCAGTGAGATTCTCAGTTTTAATCTTATTAGGCCAAAACTCATAAGGTTAACTCAACCAAGATGGTCCATGCCACCACAAAGCATCTCCGGCTACGTTCGAGGCTGAAATACCCCTGGATATCCGCAGGATTTTCCTTTCCAGGGCAATGATACCACCTGTTAGGATCGGTGAAATTTTGAATTTCTTCTACCCTGTTCTTCTCCAAAGGGTTTGTATTTATAGGCCTTACCCTTTACCCAAAACAGACATATTTTGAAATCAGACCAGAACTAGCAATTTACATCAAATTTCAAACATTTACTTACTTGTTTAGTAAGCCTAGACGCTAACAAACATACTAACAGTTCCAAACGTGCGAGTATCATAGATTTAAGAGGGGCGACTCTATTCTTGGAAACATATAAAACTAGTAATAACTCTATTGCCTCGAGTGATTGCTCTCAAGTATACTACTGACCCGTATTCGTCATAGATGCTGTGACAAACTGTAACAGCAAATGGATCATTAGGAAAACAAACAGCTGGTTATTATTAGAGATTTCTTCTTTCGGACTAACTTAAAGAAATTATAACTATTTTTCCATAAAAGCTCGGAAACGTTACAGCTATAATAATTTGGTGGCAGCAGGTATGATGAAAATCCACGAAGCAGTTTTAGTTTGGTCATCGAACGAGAACTCTTGTGCTTAACAAAGAAAGAATACGGACCTTAGTCCGGGTGAAAGAAAGGACCGTCAGGCTCCGAAATTCAACTCTGCGTTTTTCTAAAGAAGATTCCAGACGTCAGTCCGGGAGAAAGAAAGGACCGTCAGGCTCCGAAAATCAACTCTGTGATTTATAAAGAAGGTTCCAGACATCAGTCCGGGAGAAAGAAAGGACCGGCAGGCTCCGAAATTCAGCTCTGTGTTTTTCTAAAGCAGATTCCAGACGTCAGTCCGGGTGAATGAAAGGACCACCAGGATACGAAATTCAATTCGCTTTAAGTTTAGTGGGACAGCCATTGTCCGAAGATTTTCAGCATCTTTAAGTTGTAGGACTACCAGTGTCTGGAAAGTGTAGTCTGGTGATATGCGTTTGTGTGGTAATTTAGTGCATGAGCCTTCAGCGTCCAATAAAAGAACTGAGTTGTGAGATTCAACACTTTCATGTTCCAGGCTTCAATCAGAGTTTCAACTCTACAGTCCAGGCGGGTAAGTACCTTGGATTTTTTATATTGAGGCAGGGAGGTTATTAGTTATAGCATTTCTATTTATTATTTTATTTATTAAATTTAGGAATTTGAATTTAGGAATTATAATTAAATAATATCTTAAGAATTTGAAGTTGTATTAATAGAGTGAATTGTTGTGAGTTTTGCTACTATTATGCTTCTATAATTGAAGAGTAAAATTGTTATATTTCTAAAGATTCTATCTTTTAGAGGGTATTCTGAATTATCAATTCTAAGTCGTCTTGAACGTTATAATTATTAGAAGTAAATGTAAACTGTTATGGTATGTAAGAATTATAAGTTTGTAAGAATGTATTTCATGTAAGAAATATAAGTACGTAAGAATTACAGTTCCAAAAATTTTCAGTTCATTGTGTTAAAAATGAAGATAAGTAAATCTTGGTAGCTTAAAATTAAACTGTTGTTTATTTGATTTTCAGTACAGAATATGAATTATCACTTTGTGTAAGAATTATGAGAAGTGAAAATTTTCAGTTGAAAATGTTAACAGAAAGTTTAGAAATCACTAATATCTTACGTTCAAACTGTGGTTGTATTGATATTTATGAGTATTTATACGTTTATTTTAATTTACTTTTGAATGCATAACTTAATATACTATGAAAGTTTTGATGATCTGAATGTGAATATTGTATTATCTAAAGCATATTGTATTATCTTAAATTCTCAATTTAACTAATTGCAACTGAGTGCATCCTGTTCACAGATTAATATACTATGAACGTTTTGATGATCTGAATGCGAATATTGTATTATCTAAAGCATATTGTATTATCTTAAATTCTCAATTTAACTAATTGCAACTGAGTGCATCCTGTGCACAGTATAGTGTAAATTGTCTTCAATGTATGTTTAGAATACCAGAAATTGTTCTGAAAAAAAATAAGAGTTAAATTTTGAGCCTCAGAATTGTAAATTTTAGTTGTATATCAAATTTAGATATATATATATATAGAGAGAGAGAGAGAAAGATTCATTAGATTTAGAGTATAAGTTGAGGGTATATCATGGCATTCTTAGCAAAAGCTAGAAAAGAGGACCTTAAATCCTTGGCTGAAGAGTTAGGGGAAAAGGTTGGACCCCAGCTTAGGATATTAGATTTAAGACAGCTGATTATGGGAAATGAAGCCTACAAGAAAGAACTAGTTAAAAGTCTGTTGGAAAATATCACGTCAGTGAGACTCGAGAAAGAAGACGAGGAGAGGCAAGAAAGAATTAGGAAAGAAGAGGAAGACAGGCAAGAAAGAATTAGGAGAGAAGCCGAAGAGAGGCAAGATAAAATTAGGAGAGAAGAAAGAGAATTCGAGGTAACCAAAATGGAATTGCAGGCCGCTAAATGTAAGGATCCAATTGATGGGAATGAAGAAAGTGTGCCTAGAAGAAACCATTTTGAACTTCAAAAAATGATCCAAAAATTTGATCCCGAAGAGAATGACGTTAGTTTGTACCTAGTCATGTTTGAGCGCCAAGCAAAGCGGGCGAATCTAAACCAATCAGAATGGGTTTCTGTTTTATTGACACTTTTGCCAACAGAGATAGTTCAGCTGATTATGCGAGAGCCAAAAGAACAGGCTTATGACTATGCTTTCATAAAAGGGATACTTCTTAAAAGGTTTAAACTGAGCCCAGAAAAATTTAGAATCAAATTCTCGCAAACCCAAAAAAAAAACGCTCAAACCACTTGGAGGGATTTCTCATTTGAATTAAGAAATTATTTTGAAGAATGGATCTCGGGCTTGGAAATTAATGATTTTGATCTTTTAAAAGACCTGATGATAACGGATCAAATACAGCGTTGTGTAAATTTCGAAGTGCGCCAGCATTTTATTGATGAATGGTCCAAGATAACGTCCCCAAATAAATTAGCCGAGTTGTTAGAAGATTATGAAAACGTACGTGAATACCGGAAAAAGGTCGCAAAGGTCGAAAAAGGTCATGGTTCGGAGTCGCAAAAGAGAAATAAAAATCAGCCTAATTTCAGAGATTCGCCAAGGTATAAACAGGCTGGGGAAAAAGTTTCGAAAAAAACAGAAATTTTTCGAAACCAGGATGAGCGTCATTTTGAAATACGTAAAGCTCTTAAGTGCTATACTTGTGGCTCAATCAATCACTTGAGGCCGCAGTGTCCGAAAGCTCAGAAAGACTTTAAATCTCCGGCTGTTGTTAACAGGGTACAAGAGAATGAAGAAGATTATTTAGCGCCATACACTACAATGGCTAAGGTTAACGGGTTCGATCTTCCTGTATTACGGGATTCTGGAGCATCCATTGATGTGATCTGTAAAAAATACATTATCCTTTCAATGTTAACAGGAGAAACTGTTTGGGTAAAACAACCGTTCGATGAATCACCTATATGTCTTCCCCTAGCACATGTTGAAATAGAAGCAGAATTTGGACGAATATTAACAAAGGCCGCAGTCATACGAAATGAGCTTGATCAAGGACGTTATATATTAGGGAATCGGACGGCTGCAAAATTAGAAAAAAATCAAAATAAGGAATACTTTTTCCAAGTTAACGCAGTGGAGACGCGGGCTCAGAAACGCCGACAACTGATCAATAGCGAAGAGGAAGGCCTTCAAGCAGCAAAAAAAGGGGTGAGCATACGAATATTGTACCCTCACCGAGTTTTCCCTCCCTCGCGAACGATTATACTTCCCAGGGGACGAAAGAAGAAGAAAAGAAAGACGGACAATCGCTCCTGCCCGATTCGGAGTTCAATGACCTCCCTCCTCTACTTTCAATAAGCAAGACTAGATTCCTTCAATTACAGCAACAGAGTGAAGATTTAAAGCCGCTTTTTGACATAGCGACAAGAGACTCTCAAAATAACTCTTCGACAAATATTTACAAGATAGAAAAGGGGCTGCTATATAAGTATCAAGAAGATCGTTTATGTCATGAACAAGTGTCCGGACATTTGGGCATAACTAAATCCAAAGATAATCTAGCTAGATATTTTTTTGGCCCAAATGTTATCAAGATATGGAAACTTATATTCGAACTTGTAATCCTTGCCAAAGAGTGGGGAAATCTAACGATAGAAAAAAAGCGCCTCTGAAATTAGTCCCAGTGATATCGGAAGTATTTTCAAAAATAAACATATATACTTGCGGACCCTTGCCAACCACATCTAAAGGAAATAAATATATACTAAGTGCTATATGTGTAGCATCAAAATATCTAGAGGCTCTTCCAATCGAAGATATAACTTCGGTTACAATAGTGGATGCGCTGTTAAAACTTTTCAGCAGAATGGGATTCCCTAAAGAGATTCAGTGCGATCAAGGAACTTCATTTATGAGCAATCTGACCACAGAATTTTTTTAACGTTTCGGTATCAAGTTTAGTCATAGTTCGGTGACCCACCCTAAGTCTAATCCAGTGGAGAGATTTCATCGTACTATAAAAAGAATATTACGAGTTTTATGTTTGGAGGCTGGTTCTGATTGGGAACAGGTGCTACTGGCGGCTCTTCTTGCTTTAAGAAATGTGACGCATGAAAGCACGGGTTTCACACCTGCGGAACTTGTCCACGGAAAGAATTTGCGCACTCCAGAAACGTTGTTATACGAACATTGGACGGATTCACCAGAGGAGGAACAACCAGTAACCGAGTATGTTTTTAGACTCATAAATCGCTTAAAAAAGTGTCAAGAGTTGGCAGTTGAGAAAATGCAAGATCAACAACTCAGGAGAAAAAAATGGTATGATAAAAATGCCATAAAAAGAGAATTTAAAGAAGGTGATCTGGTTTTAATTTTGGCCACTTCTAAGGCAAATAAACTTTCGGTTCAATGGACAGGACCGGGCAAAGTTGAAAATAAAGTATCCGAAACAAATTATATCGTATCCTTACCGGGGAAAAAAGAAAGATCCCAAATTTATCATATCAATATGTTAAAGCCATATTATAAAAGACCTGAGGTAATTAATTACCTGTCTTGTAGCGAAGAGGGTTCTGACCAGATTGAGACTGAAATAGATTTTCCTAATATTGATACAAATCCAAACGTTTACGATTATTCTGAGGTTATTAAAAGTAGCAATTTGGAAGAATTATTAGAACCTACTCAAAGAGATCAATTGCAGAGGTTATTAAATAAATATTCGCAAAGTTTTTCTAACGAGCCGGGAATGACAGACCTCGTAGAACATGATATTGAAGTTATCAGTAATAAGCCGGTACGATCTAAGCCGTATCGAATGTCACATCGACAAAATGAAATTTTAAAAAGAGAAATTCAACGAATGCTTGACCTAAAAATTATTGAGGTGGGGGAATCAGACTACACTTCTCCTATGATTCTCGTAGAAGCTCCAAATAAGGACCCTCGACCTTGTGTGGATTACCGACGATTAAACGAAATCACACGTACCCAGTTCTATCCCTTACCCAATATAGAAGAACGGGTAGAAGAAGTTGCTTCTGCAAAATATATCACGGTTATAGATTTAGCTAAGGGATATTGGCAAATACCCTTAAGCCCTAATGCTCAAAGATATGCCGCATTTGTAACCAGTTTCGGCACTTACAGGCCATTACGGTTAAGTTTTGGTTTAAAAAACGCTCCTTATTTTTTTTCCAAGATGATGCAAGAGGTATTAAATGGATGCGAAGAATTTGCAGTTCCCTACCTGGATGATGTGGCTATTTTTTCAAAAACCTGGGAATGTCATCTCAAGCATCTGGAAATTGTGCTGAAACGTATAAGTAGAGCGAAATTGACCATTAAACCTTCAAAATGTCGTTTTGCTCAAAAACATGTCCTTTATTTGGGCCATGTTGTAGGCCAAGGGTACCGGAAACCGTCGGAAATTAAGACCAAAGCTATAAGAGATTTCCCAACACCCAAGACTAAAACGGATATAAGAGCATTTCTGGGATTAGCGGGCTACTATAGCCGTTATATTCCGATGTACTCAGCAATCGCCGCTCCGTTGACGGATCTTTTAAAAGGAAAATCAGTAAAGGGTGATATTCTGTGGAATGCTGAGAGCGAAAGGGCTTTCACGGAATTAAAAGAGAAATTAACAAGTTACCCAGTTTTATATGCACCCGATTTTACTCTTCCCTTTATTCTACAAACCGACGCATCTGATTATGGTATGGGAGTTGTATTAACACAGCTCTCTAGTAACGGAGAAGAACATCCCATTATATTTCTGAGCAAGAAATTCTCCGAGGTAGAGAAAAAGTACTGCACCACTGAAAAGGAATGCGCCAGCATAGTGTTTGGTATAAAGAAACTTCACTATTATCTAGACGGGCAAGACTTTATTGTGCAGACTGATCATAATCCTCTAACTTGGTTACGAACTAATGCCAGTACTAATCCTCGCTTAATGCGTTGGGCTCTTGCTCTTCAGCCATACAATTTCACAATTATTCATCGTTCGGGGAAATTCAATAAAAATGCTGATGCTCTAAGCCGATAAGCTCTCCTGATATTATATTGATTTTATATTTTTTACTGTCTTCTATGGTTCTTCTGTAAATCTATATAAGTATAAGAATGCATATTGTGTAATATTTGTCTAAAAAGGGGTAAGCTCTGTTTTGTCTGAATGTAATTAGTCATTAGTATTTTTTGTACACTAAGTATGTTATATTATTTGTACACTGCCCTCAATATAATTTCATGTTTAATCCATGGTACTTACACCTGTTTGATGTAAAAATGTGTGTTTACTATAATTTATTTTATTAACAATATGGTGAACTCTAATGGTGGTAATTATGGTCCAGAAGACCCCCCCTCGGGGAGGGAAGGAAGCTGTGACAAACTGTAACAGCAAATGGATCATTAGGAAAACAAACAGCTGGTTATTATTAGAGACTTCCTCTTTCGGACTAACTTAAAGAAACTCATTTTAGGGCCAAGGTGTAAACGATCGGCGAGGGAGAATGTCCTGAAGGCTAATGGGTCTCTATTCCCTAATGCTTTTATGATGCCGACTTGTTTTACGGGTGTGAGCTGGCTTTTTGTTAGAAGAGACGAAGCAGTGGAGTTGAATAGATATGTAGTCAGAGAAAGGCTGGCGGAAAGCTCGCTTTTTCCCTTCTGTAAGATATAGCTATGTAACGATTTACGGTATTCATCCTGTATTTAATCACGAATGAATTTGTTGTTAAGTTTTAAATAAATTAAAAAGACAATCCTGTCTTGCTATTTTTCCATAAAAGCTCGGAAACGTTACAGATGCGTCTGAAAAAGAATGACTATGAAATGAAGCAAAATCACAGAAATTGAATTCAGAAAGATAATATCTAGGAACTGCGAAGTGATTCAAATGTTCAACTTGGCTGCGCCACAACTGTCACTTGTAGTCAAATGAAGAGGGGAGTGGTGTTTAGCGGATGCAAGAAGGGGCGCTATGACAGTGCCTCCTAAATATATAGGCTAGGAGGCAATGGCTGTGATCACGAACTGTGGAGGCAACAGCTTTGCACAGCTCCGGAATTTTTATGTGCGTTTTCCGGAAAAAAGTCTTATTTGCTTAAAAAAGTTATTATAATTTTTCTTCGAAGTGTCTCGCGCTCAAATGTGACAGTTTTTCTATGCAAAAAGGGGTCCCATCTTCCTCGCTGTTCATTCTTCTGCAATCTGAAGGAAAACCTGAGCTTTCAGATAAGTAGCCTTATTTTCTCTAAACTAAATCAAATATGTATCACTGAAGTGCCTTTAAATTCTTTTCTTTATTATGTTTGTAGCCTCTGACATTAAATAAAAGTTAGAAATTGCTTTAAATCATATGCTTGTTTTTCTTTTAAATTTTCCTTAGTGACTCTATCCTTATCAGTAGATGCCGTCTATTAGCACTCCCCATCTGGCTCCTTTGAGGAATTTGAGAGGGGGCGATCTTGGGCATCGATGAATGTACAAGGTTGCAGTTTTACTGTTTTCGATCGCAATTTTTTTTCAGTTGTACTGGATTTATTGGAAAGAATATTTATCAAATTTTTTATGTCAGAAAACATCAAGTCCTCGTATGTATTCCAGGCTGTTCCTAGAACTTTCGACGACATACTATATCCAGTGATGACTTCCTTCGGTATCAATAGTTTCTATACCATCTCTCTTCCTTCTATACGTTTTGAAGTCTGACAGAATTAGTCTGCCATTTCCTTAGCACCATTCCAGCATTCTTTAGAATTTCAGAGCTTTCGATTCTGGTATTCGATTCTGTCTCTACTTCGTCAGCTCCAGCAACAAAAATCGTCAACCCAGAAAAAATTTAGTAATAAGTCACAGGTTTCTGGATACAAATTTCAATAATTTTCAAAATGAAATTTCAGTGTAACTGCGAGGAGGTAAGGACTTGATGTAAGTCCAAACAAAACACGACTAAAATTCAGCACAATAAATTCGCTTGAACTTGGATCATTAATACAGAAAAATTTAGTATACCGACGATCTTCCGGGTCGATTCGAATTTGCAGGAGTGCTCGCTGTATGTCCGGTGTATAAGCTATAGAATTTTGTCTAAATTTTAATAAAAGTTCAAATAAATTAGGATACCAGTTCGCACCAGGGTGGAGACAGTCATTTAGTGAAAGTTCTTCTCCATGAGCTGCATCATCAAATACAATTCGCAGACGGCTGTTGACTTTGTCTTTTCGAATAAGAGCATAATGGCATAAGTAAAATGACAATTCATCCCCTAACAAATCAGAAGATATTTCAACTATTCCTTCTTTAAGATAACTGTCAATAACCTCCCGATACTGCTTATACAACGACATATCTCTCCTGAACCTCCGAACTAAACTATTAGAACGTTTCAATGCGACCTCCCTATTATTTCCCAATTTCTTCCGCATACCTGCTATCCACGGAAACTTCACACAGTACCTGCCATTTATAAACTGAATCGATTCGTTAAACTCCTTTAGAATTTCCCTTTCTTCGATACCGGAAGTATCTGTTTCGTCACTTGTAATGCCCAAACTCTCCGATTCCCCAAAATGCCTAAGCTCAGCGGAGATCGAAACTTTTTCATTGAAAACGAAATTAATCGACGTGGACTTACTTAAATGATCATATTTTTCTTGGAGTGGCCATCTAAAAGCAGTTTCTATAGCTACTAATGACGTGTTCAACCGCTCAAATCTCTTAATCAAATCCCAGGAATAATCAGCTCCTATCAACAATGAAATTTTACAATTACTAGATAACTCCTTAAAATCAAATAATAATGGAAATTTTCTGGGCTTCATTTCTGCACAAATACCTCGATCTGGAATATTTATTGTGGCTTTCGATATTTCATCAATTTTTAACGCTTCAATAAGCACTTCACTTCAATTCCACCTTTCGGCAAGTCTGTCTTTTCGAAGTCTTTGCGCCAAACCTATAAATATTCAACTTTTCTCAATCAGCAACCTTTAATCCCCTTTCAGGAATTCCTTTCTTTACAAATGTGCACTCGGAGCCATTATCAAATAAATAAGCAATAAAATCTGACGACTCTTTTCTAACAATTTCTACCTTTACACATTGCAACAAAATTCCTCTTTTGTCATTCAGCATATAATTCGATGAAATAGCAACTGTTTCATTAGATTGTTTCTGAACCATGTTCAGTCCTTTGTCTTTTAGAGTTTTCTAATTTAAAACATATTGTGCAGGCGTGCTTAACGTTGCAAAAGGAGCAGTTTGCCCCTTTGTACAGCAATTTATATTGCAACATAATAAACATCTTTTTTCTCGTAAAAGCTTCTCTTTTTTTGAGAGAGAGAGTTCAAATTCTCACACAGATGGCTCATGTGCTGCTGCCTGAAAAATATACAAGTGTTTGGAAATAGTACTGGTAAGCAATGCATTAGCAAAGTAAAGAAGTTTATTGCGACTAGGGGCTCCAAAATTTCTGTCGTTAGATTGTTTATACCGGCTATGTGCTGCGAATGAAGAAGGAGAGTGTATATGAAATGTTCTCTCCCTTGCACTAATGGAACGATGTAAAAAATCCATCAACTCCTTCAAATTATGATTAGCGCTCGAGATTTGATTTTTGCTGAATTCCAAAATGAGGTCGCTGGGAAAAAGTTTCAAAACTACAGCTCAAAGCATTACTCTATAATTTTCTGAATTTGTACCTAAATTCTCAAGAGAACGAATTTGGGTTTGGCACTTAAAATACAGATTTCTCAACTCTTGTAAATTAGAAATGTTCTTTAATGGTGTCGTGTTCAAAAGTTTAGACATTTGGGCATTAACACGTCTTTCAGGCCAAAGGTATCTTGGATTAATTTAAGAGCCGACTTATAGTTCTCTGAGGTAATAGCGAAGCCTTTAATACAAGAAAGAGCTTCGCCTTCAAGGCAACTAAATAAATAGGAAAATTTTTCAACATCTGAAAGGGAAGGACTTTTATCAACAGAATTTTCGAATTGATTCCAGAAATTTAAATACTCGGATGGGTCTTGTAATACGTGTGAACTTTAAGTTTAAGTAACTTTGCGTTTGTATTTGGTCTACTTTGGCTTGTTATGGGTTGTAGACATGCGGTTTCTTGTACAAATTGACGATTGCAAAGATTTTATTTTTCAGTTTTACCGAGTTAAATAAAATTACTTTATTACATTCATCAATTCTTTCCATTTCCGATTATTTTTCTGCATCATCTACAAGACCTTCGATTTTATCGTCAATAGATTTGAGCTGTTCGTCTTTGGTCTGTGACTGAACTAAAAGGCTTTTTAATTCGTCTACTTTTATATCTGGTTCAAAAATGCGATTTTCTTTTTTTGATATTAATTTAGAAGGGGGGAAAGGATTAGCCCTTTCTATGAGGGCAAATTTGTCATTTTGCCATATGTAAGAATGAACACAGGCGCCAACTTTTCATTTTTTTCACGAGAGTTGGAGGGGGTGGACAAGATTTGCATAGACGAAAATTTAGTCGTATAGAGGGTTAATTTTCTTTTTCGAGGAAGAGGGGGCTGCCGGGGTTTATAGTATAAGTCCAAATTCTCAATGTTTATACAATTTATTTAATGACTAGACTCCGCAATTAAGCATCTTGGTGTGTTCGTGCGCGCGTTTATACAGAAAGACAAAAGGCATATAAAAAGCCGCTCGAGAAGCTTACCCATTAAAGGCACGTAGGCTGGGGTGCCCGAAGTAAAGAACTCAAGTTTTATATTCAGATTTTTCATTAAATGTTGAGAATATTTATTAGATTTTTAATATTGAGTTGGATTCTGGGGCTTCGCCCAAGGTCAACTACACTGCTGGCCACGGTAAATGCAACACCCTCAAGGAGGCATGCAAATAACATGAAATTTACAGCATGCATTAGCAGAGGTGAGATATGCAAACGATTAGAATTTCAGCGCAGACGCACATCACGCGCGTCTGTGGCGCCACTTCAAAGCGCTATTTAAGGCTTGGAGTTTTCGACGATTTCAAGTTCGGCAATTGTGTTTTCTTGTGGTTTTTTCGAAAAAAAAAACCGATCAATTATGCCTCGTAGTAAACAGCGATCATTGTTTGATCAAGTTTCCGAGTTCGACAGAGGAAGGATAGTGGCCTACCGAGAGTGTGGATTACCTTTCAGGAAAATCGGTAGTCGTGTTGGACGAAACCAAACAACTGTGACGCGGATATGTGACCGTTGGATGCAGGAGTACGACGGACCGACGTGTTCGATCGCATCCACCTCAGTGCACCACTTCACGTGACGACAGGAACATTGTGCGCATGGCAGTGACAGATCGCTCAGTCACATCACGAACCATAGCACAGAACATTCCGTCTGTAACGCATCATCCAGTGTCTGCGCGTACCATTCGACGCCGTTTACAGCAGAGTGGTCTGTCCGCAAGACGTCCATTGCTTCGTCTACCCTTGACGCAGAACCACAGACGTCTCTGCCGCCAGTGGTGGATGAAAGAAGAATGTTGACAGCAGAATGGAATGAAATTGTCTTCACTGACGAGTCACACTTCTGTCTGCAACACCACGATGGTCGAAGTCGAGTCTGGAGACACCGTGGAGAGAGAATGCTGAACAGCTGCGTAATGCACCGCCACACTGGTCCTGCACCGGGTATTATGGTATGGGACGGTATTGGATATCACTCTCGCTTTCCCCTAATATGCATTGCCGGTACTTTAAACAGCCGGCGCTACATCTTCGAGGTGTTGGAGCCTTTAAAGTTTTAGACATCTTTGCGGCAATTACGGCTCCCATTAATTCTAATCGGGGAAGCGTTATTCGTTTCACAGGAGAGACTCTATTTTTTGCCCAGATGAAACTTGTTTTAATTTCATTATCTTTGGTGAAATACCTAAAATAGGCTACTGCACCAAATGCCTTAGGACTAGCATCACAGAAAATGTGGATTTGTACCTGATCTTTTACCAAATTCATTACTTGTTGGAAATACTTCCTAGGTATCTCTAATCTCTTAAGATGTTCCGTTTCAGAGCACCAACCCTTCCATTCATTTTCCAAATCTAGGGGTAAATCATCATCCCACGCCAAACCTCTTTTCCAAATTTCTTGCAATAAGCTTTTAATTCGTATGGTGAATGGAGATATAAACCCTACGGAAGCATATACCTTTAACATGGTCTTTAAAACACAACGCTTGGTATATTTGATACTCTCTAGGTTATCTATAAGAGGCTGAGTATCCAGTTGAAAGGTATCAGAATCAGTATTCCATAATATTCCTTAAACTTTTAAATGGAGGTCAGAATCTTCTTGTTCACTGCATAACATATTTTCTTTCCACATTTCCCTTAGTTTCATAGAATTAGAGTTAAATTTATGTAAATGCATCCCAGCATCTTTAAGAATTTTAGCGGCAGTAGAAGATAAATAGTACGCTTCTTCATCAGAATTTGAACCGGAAATTAAATCATCAACATACAGGGATGTATCTAACATTTCATAAACTTTATAATGCTCTTTCTTATACTTCTGAATATGACATTTGATAGTAGCAGCTAAAATGAAGGGGCTACAGGTAACACCGAATGGTACAGGGTAAATCTTAGAATTTTGAAAAAGTCAACTACCTTCTTATCAAACCACAAAAATTTTAAATAATTTCGGTCTTCTGGCGTTAAGCCAATTTGGAGAAAAGCCTTCTCTAGATCCGCGCAGAATGCCACTTCATCGGAAATTGATGATAATATCTAAAACGCTTGGGTTTAAATTTGGCCCTGGCCATAAACAATCATTTAAAGATTTAAACTGATTTTCTTTTGAAGAAGCATCAAAGACCATCCTCACTTTAGTGGTGGATTTGTCGTCTCTCGTAACGGGTCTATGCGGCATGAAATAACCGTTCTCAACGTCATTATCTGAACATTCTTCAACTACGTTATTTCCCTTTTGTTCAGTAACAATGTCTTTATACTCTTAAAGAAGATCGTCATTTTTCGCGAGCTTACGATTTAATTCAAAGAAACGATTCTTCGCTATTTTGAAATTAGTCCCTAACCCTTCTTTACTGTCCTTCCACAATAATTTCGCTTCATATCTGTTATTAACGAATTTTAAATCGTTTTCAAATTTATTAATGATTTCTTTATCTATTTTTGAAAATTCATCGTCACTAATACCAATTGCTTCAAGGTCCCATAATTTCTTTAAATCTTCCTGTTCGGCATTTTCAACACATAACTTGAAAACGGATGCGTCTTTATTTTTTCCCTTTTCATCATTATATATGGAACCACAAAGCGACCATCCAAATAAGCTTTCACACACAAATAGCGATTTTGTTATTTTTTCTGCTGTTCCAGGAATGTTTATTTGCCATAAATAATCGGCGCCTATCAATAACTGCACTCGAAAGCCGCATAACGTATTCCAATTAGACAACTCGTATTTCTTTAATTTGCTTTGGACATCTGTGTTTAGTCTAGGCGGATAAATCATAGGGGTAGAAATCGTGTCTGTCACCAACGCCTCAATGCATATGTTTCGTTCGGGAATTTTCACATTCTGTAAGGTAACCTTGACCACGTCATAAATTTTTTGTTTTGCTTTAAGCGCGCCGAAAGAGTATACTAGCAACTTTTCCTTCCTTACTACTGGGAGTTTTAAGTTTAATGTTAATTCTTTGGTAATAAATGTCCGTTAACTGCCACTGTCAAAAAGACACAAAGCAAATTTTGACTTTAAATCGGATGATATTTTCACGCAACATGTTTGCAATACAACTTCATTAAATAAATCTGAGTTTTTAATCTCACATTGAGAAACGGAAGTTACTATGGTATCACTTTCATTTTTAGGAACATTAGCGGGCTTTTCATTTGATTTCATGTATATCGAAACATTATGAAACTTACTACCGCATATTTTGCAAGGCTCATTTAGAAGTTTACACTTCGTAGCAATATGGAATTTCCTAAAGCACACAAAACACCTACCATAATTCTTTAGCTTTTTACGCTTCTCAGGAACCGAAAGCGATTTACAGAAATTAGAATTATGTTCTGAACTGCTGCAAAAGAAACAGTTATTCTTAACACTAGTTGACAAAACAGATGCTGTAGGAATATTACGTTTAAAATTTTGGTGTCTATATTTTTCTGGTTTATCATGAGATATCCTTACGGAACTATTCAAATGCATTGTAACTTCAAGCGATTCTATTTCTTCTTTAATAAAGGTGATTAGTTCATTGATATCCCAGTCCGAACTTTTGGCACGCCTTCTATTAAATTCTAAAGCAATATCTGGTGGAATCAACTTAAGTAAAATTGGGCATAATAAATGACCATAACTTCCAGATGTAACCCCTAAAGAGTTTAAATTACGAATCTGAATTTCACAATTGTCATAGAGTTCCCTCAAGCTCTTAAGTTAGAAAAATTTTTTCTACTGGATTGAGATTTAAAAGCTTATTCATATGGGCGTTAATAACGACATTAGTTCTACCAAACCGTTCTTTCAAAAGGGCGATAGCAGAACTATAATTTTCGTTAGTTAACGAAAACCCAGATACAGCATTAGCTGCACTTCCACCAAGCAGCGATTTCAAATAGCAAAATTTATCAAGTGGTGTCAAATGCTCATTACTATCTATAGCATTCGAAAATTGGCTCCAAACCTCAAGCCATAAGCAAGAATCACCATAATATTTTTCGATTGTAAGCTTTGGAAGCTTCATAAATTTAGGTCCAGTACTGTGGCTTGAAACACTATTTTCACTACTTAAAACACGTGAATCATGAGAATTAATTTGAGGGTTAGAGTTCAAATTTTTATCTAAATACCGCGTAATTCTATTTTTCCATTCAATAATTTTTTCATTATAATCTTCAACAACTTCAATTTCGGATTCAATATCTTCAAGGGGTAAACCACTTTCGATTTCACAATTCAGTTGTTTAAGACAATCATACTTTTCAATTAATTGCTCTTTGAGAACACTTAACTGATCAAATTTTTGTTCATAAGTCATTTCCGACGTGTCAGTTAAAATAACTTCAATTTTCGTTAACATTTTTGTAGTAGCGGTACGCAAAACTGCGCGTTTCCGCTTCAGTTTATCAAGACTATCCATTACGTTGATACTATATATCGAAATACATCAAGGTATAAATAAGCATGCGCTTACCTGATAAATTTTATATTCCGAACTTTCAGTTTAAGAGTCCTGTCGCGTTTAGCCAAAGAAATGAAGCACCATTTGCACTTCCAAGCAGGTTAGTCAAAATTCTTACCGGATTCAAAAACACGGTTCAATAAAAACACTTTAGTACGTGAATAAATCAGCACACGAAGTAAAACTATTTACATATTTATTTACAAGATTAACTATTTTAGAATTACTCTCAGAACGAGAGTTCAGAATCATTATTACCGACTCAGTCGGTTCTTGCAACAGTTCTACAGAGTGCAACAGGGTTGCCACAAAATATGCAAAATGAAACATTTACTTCAGCGCTGCCTAACGGCCAAATCGGCAATCACAACAGAGCCAGTTGTCCTTCCTTAGCTTCAGGGCTTGCCCACAGCCATATTTCAACAGGATAATGCGCGACCACACGTGGCACGCATTGTCCAAGGGTTCTTCGTCAATCGCCAGATTGAATTGCTTCCCTGGCCGGCTGGCCCTCCGGATCTTTCGCTGATAAAAAAACATGTCATCCATGGTTGCTGAACGATTGACCCAGATTACATCCCAAGCTGCCACACCAGATCAACCTTGGGAACGCGTGGAATCTGCTTGGTCTGCTGTACCCCAAGAACACATTCAAAGTCTCTTTGAATCAATGCCGGGGCGTGTGGCAGCGGTGATCTCCAACAATGGCGACTACTCTGGCTTCTGATTCTGGAAGGAATCACACTTCACAGAAGTCTATAAATTTAATCATTTGATACTTGGTCAACATGTTATCTACTAAATAAATTTTGTTGTGATATCTCTTGTCTTTCTTGGTGTTGCAATTTGGGTGGTTAGCAGTGTAGATACCTACAGGCCTGCTCCACCGATCATGTCTACGGTAGACACATGCGAATGTTTCATTTATGTCACTTTTTATTTCAAACACAAAAGTCAAGCGAAATTAATTTTTACAACTGATATTTTGAATTTTAGGATTAATATTTTACCATGTTATATCGTAATAATATTTAAATACTTTTCTACCGATTTATCAAACAGAAGATAAAACAAGATTTGAGCAATATTGTAAATTTAGCGAAGCTGATTTAAATAAACTGAAACGTATCTGAACTTTTATACGGAAATAAAATTTGAAAAATTAAACGGGCAACATATGCACACAAAAATATTTATAAAAATTATACAGTATGTTAATATCAATGAAAATACTACATATATAATGAACTAATTTTCATTTCGTAATAAACAGAAAAAAAATGTATCTTGGGATCTAGGTAATGGAGATGCTGAAAATGTGGAACATTCCCCTTAATGGTAATAGAGGTCAAAGGTATGACAACGGCGCAAATATGAAAGGGAAGAAAAATGGTCTTCAAAGTAACATCTTAAAAATAAATCCTCGTGCGTTTTATGTTTCTTGTACCACTCATAGCTTAAATTTAATGATTAATAATGCAGCAAAAGTGAATGCAGATACAGTTAAGTTTTTTTTTCAACAATTCAAGAATTATACAATTTATTTTCTTCTTCTCCTAAGAGATGGGCAGTTCTCTTAAAAACTTTTCCTGTTTAACCTTAAAACCCCTCTCAACCACTCGATGGGAAGCTTTTCAAGCGAAGTGCAACATGAAGCACGAAGTCCATGCATCAAAATCAAGGATTATAAATTTATTTGCTCCTTGATAGTTTGGCACGATTTGCTTAACAGAATTAATCCTGTCAGCAAACAATTGCAAGAAAAGGGTTTGAGTGTTACACTAGCCTTAAAGGCAATAAGTAACGTAAAAAGCATTCATTGAAGAATATAGAAGTGACATCAATTGCAAAAATATTCTTGAGAAAGCCAAAGAACTTAGTGAAGAAGTGGATGGCGAGCCACAGTTTAAAACTGTTGAGGAAGTCCGAAGAAGGAAAAAGAAATGTCACTTCGATTACGAACATGCTGACGAATCCCCTCAATCTCCAGAAGAAAAGTTTAGGGCAAATGTCTTTTCAGAATTTTGTATACTGCTTGGACATCATTAAACGAAAGATTTGATGCAATGAAAAATCACTGCGATAATTTTACTTTCCTGGGTAATTTCTCATAAATCGACAATACAAATTTGAAAATAAAATGCACACAAAAATATTAAACAGCACACAAAAACAATAAAATTAGAAAAATTGTTACAATGTGGTGACAATAAAGATATTAACGCAGAAGAACTCTACGACGAAATAGTAGCTTCGAAAGACATTTTTACAACCGGTATGAATGACCCAATCGATATTTTGAACTTAATTGTGTCAAATAATTTGTGCTTCCTGAACTTCAAGATCGTACTGAGAATACTACTAGCATTCCTGTTAGTGCTGCTAGTAGCGAAAGATCATCCTCCAAATTAAAATTGAGCAAGACATATTTACGGTCAAGTATATCACAGGAAACACTCATAAATCTAGCTTTGCCATTGAAAATGAAATCTGTCAAGAAACAGATGGAAAAGAAATTATAGAAAAATATGTAAATATGAAATGCAGAAAAATAAATTATTCTTGATAAATTGTTAAAAGCAATTTCAACAAATGCTTTCTTCAAAATTTCATTCTCCTATAGAAAAATTTAAAAAAAAAGGTGGGTGCGACTTCAGCTATTTTTCAGGCGGGCGCCGGATAACCTTGCGCCAGCGCTAACTACGCCAGCAATAAAAAACTAAATTATATGCTGCAATAAAGTTGCATCTGTTAGATTCCTTTTTCGGCAACTATTGCTTTCTTCCCAGTATACACTGACTACCAATAAGTATTTGGACACCTGTGATAGAAATGAAAAACTAACTTTATTCAAAATCAATAGTTGGTACAGCCTCCACGAGAGGTAATTACAGCGTGGACCCTCTGGGGCATACTTTCCACAAGTCTTTGTATGACAGCTAGTGGTATTTTCTTCCACTCGGCTTGGTGAAGACATAGAAGTTCCTTCACCGATTTTGCACGGGTAGTGCACCCCTGAATTCGGCGATGCAAGGCGTCCCAGAGATTCTCGATAGTGTTCAGGTCTGGACTCTGGGCAGGCCAGTCCATTCGATGAACTCCATTGGCACCATACCAAACCTTGGTTTGTCAGGACTGAGTGTTCTGTGCATGTTCTTTGTAAACATTTTGAAGTAACTCCTTAAAGTCTAAACGTCCTCATCTGGAACAGGGAGCTGAAATCAGCTGTGTTCTGGTGTAGATACTGTGCTGGAGAATAACTGCACTTGAAAGGGATTTAAAATCCTCTTTTATTAAATCAATATTATTTACACACTTCCCAACTCGGGAGGGATACAGAAAGTAAAAGACCACACTTGGGTCTAACTTAACAATCAGATAAATTTAAACTAAGCTAAATATAAATTTAATTAAATCCTTGTTAACAGAGCTAAATCGCGGAGGTGGCCTCTAACTAAATGGTGCGTAGCAAGAAATACTAATACTAGCTCACTTCAATTTATTTCAAGAAGTCATCACGTAGTAAGCACTATGGCTTATAATTATCTGCTAGCTGGTCAGGCGAACGTCGAACAGAATGACCGTGATCTGAGACTAAAAGCTCTCTCACATTAAGAGGTTTCTACCTCTGGTTTAAATAGTACTTGGCTCTACTTCAAATTACCATAAGCTGAAAACGCGCGCTTCTTCTGACGGGAAGTTGAAACAGAGAAGAGATAGAAAGATTTAAATTAAAATAAAATTTTGTTAGTTTAACTAAAACCTTACAACTTCTTCTGACGGGAAGTTGAAACAGAGAAGAGATAGAAAGATTTAAATTAAAATAAAATTTTGTTAGTTTAACTAAAATCTTACATACTTCCCGCCAGAATTGCGGTAGTTAAACTACTGTGGTCCAAACGGACCATGTTGAAACTCGCAATTCTAAACAAATAGTTAAAATTTAAACTCTTCTAAGCTTAGGCCAACTCTTACAAGGCAATATCTGTTTGTGAAAAATGTTTACAGACGAAATTTGCTTGATACAACATTCTTCAACATTTTTTTTTCATCGAAGTCTTACTCCTTCCAGCAAAATCTGGAAGGAAAGGAATTTTAGTACAACATAATAACAGTAATTTTCTAGGTACAATTCTTTATTCTTACCCGTGTAAATTCGCACACACACATTATCATTAAAGCACAATTAAATTCTTCCCCAATGCTCTCTCACCGGTGTTGGATGAAAAGCAATCCGCCATTGCGGGTTTTCTGTGTTCGGGGGTGTTCAAATCTCCCACCTACGATCGACTAACATTAGTTAGAACTTGACATACAAGACCTCAAAAGACGCCCTATAACCAGCTAAACCTGAGGTTCTCACTAGCTTTATGTCTAACACTTTAAGTGTATTTGGTGGAGAGCCTATTTAACACTTGCATTCTAAAATTACTCAAACTTTTCACGCATACAATTCGCAGTTTGCACATATAATGCTTCATTCACATTGATATTGCACTTAACGTGCATTGCTAGCATAATTTACATTTTATGAAACTTTAACAATTTCATACCACTCATGAAATACAAATGTAGGTTAAATTTCTAAGTTTACAGCAAGTGCTTCCTATTCCTTTCTCAAGGTACTTTCCTGAAATATCACATTACACTGAAATAATAGTCCATAGACTAAATCGTGTTCTTCAATTTTCCGATATTTTTAACAAAAACATTTTTCTTTCAAGATAAGTGCTTATCGCCCACTTGGCGTAAAACTCAACCTCGCTTGAGGTAAAATCGACCCTGCAACTTGCAGTACACTCGAAAATTAACTAAACTTTGGAATAAGAAATACTACTTATCTTGTTGTGGTCAGCCATCCTTTTCTTGGCCCAATCCTTGAAAGTTGAGTACGTTGAAGCTTGGGCCAGTCTCCTTGACTTTGGTTGTTGGTCCTTGCCAGCTTGTTCATCTCTTTTTCTTTTACAATTCCGTCGTTGTATCCTGGGGTACTTGCGCTGGGGAGGACGTTGCTCTGCTGGCCGTTTGCTAGACTGGCCCCTTCGCTCCTGGTTCCTGCTGCATTCGGGACGTTGCTCCTCAGGCTGCAACAGAGGCTGCTTGCTTCTCAGGCAGCTCTCCGATGTTTCCGCACTTCTCTTGGCCACCTTGGGCCCTCGCCGCCCATTCTGCTTTCGTCTCTTGATCTGCTCGTAGGTCTGCTCACCTGTATCGTCGGTCTTTCTTTTGAATCCACATTTTTGGTTCTTACTTCAACTTTGTTGAGGGGGGAGCTTTCTTTTTCTGTCTTTTTGATGCCATTGTAGCTGGTTCTTGCTGTTTTCGCTGAGGTACATCTTCCGTGTGACTACGTTGGCTCGGATCCTGGAAAAAATCTTTAAATATATTCATTTTATTCCGGTTATAATAGGGCTTGATTTGGTCCACATTGCCGTAATTCTTTGCCCATCATTTCTTTTTAATATAACCACTGCCTGTGTAACTTTCTTAATTATGAAAGGGCCTTCAAAACGCGGAAAAAATTTCCCCACCTTTTCTTCTGGGGCATTTGACAAGTTATGCTTAAGTTTCAGTACTTCACATTGTACTTGACCCCTCTCCGCTTTTTGTCATAATATAATTTTGGTTTCCTCTGGGCCACTTCTATATTTCCCTTCGCTTCCCGTATCAACTTTTGTATATCACTTATTTTAAATTCTTCTGCCCTTTCCTGGACAAAGAAAAGTTTATCTAAAGGTGTCAAAATTTTTCTTCCAAGAAACAGTTCAGCGAGTGTTTTTTGTGTAGTATCGTGTTTGGCAGCCCTAAGGGCAAATGCAAATTCATTTATATGGCTATCCCAGGTACAGTGATAATTCTTCACGTAACTTCGAATTATTTTCACTACATTTCTATCAACCCGTTCCGCTATGTTTGACGGCGGACGATACGGGACCATCTTCAGATGACGTATGCCCAGTTTTGCACACATTTCCTCAAAAATATTACTAACAAACTGGGGACCATTGACGGAGATAACTTTTAAGGGCGCCCCGTATTTTAAAATATACTTATTTAGAATTGAATCTACTACAATTTTTGCAGACGTGGGTTTTAATGGAATCAACTCTAACCATTTGCTAAACTGATCCACTATAACTAAAAGATATCGGCTTTTGTTAACTTTACTTCTAGGATAAGGTCCCAATAAATCGATGCCTATTATTTGATTGGGGAATTCTGATTTAATACTATTTAGGAACCCGGCCGGGCGGAAATTAACATAATTATTTAATTGACATGTTGGGCACGACTGGACATACGCCCTAGTAAACCTTTCCAGTTCTGGAAAGAAAACTGCCTCGCGAACTCTTTGGACAGTTTTTCTTATGCCTAAATGAACCGACATGGCACAATCGTGCAACTCCTCTAATACATTTAATCTAATGCTAGCTGGGATAACCGGTCTATATTCATGGTTCTCATTAGTCGTTTTCCTATAGAATAACAGTCCGTCAATTATTTCATAATTTGCTGCTCTATTTCATATCGGCACAATATCCGGATGACTGAAATTCTCAGGGTCGCCCAAATAATTGTATATATTTTTGAACTCCGGATCTTTTTTGAGTTCGGCTATTACTGTTTCACGAGAATCTAATACTTTGGATGTCAGCATGGCTATCTTAATTACACTTCCATTTTCATCTAAGTTAATTCTGCTTAAAGCATTTGCCACAACATTTTCTTTTCCCGGCGTATGTTTAATTATTAGGTTATATTCCTGTAATTTGAGAGCCCACCTTATTAATCTGGGGGATAAATATTTTCCAGAATAGAGTCTAGTGACCGCCGCGTGGTGGGTATATACAGTTACTGGAGAACTTCGAAAGAACACACGAAATTTCTGTACTGCTGATAACACTGCGAGATTTTCTCTTTCCGTTGCCGAATAGTTTCTCTGGGTTTCATTTAATGTTCGACTGAAAAAGACCACGGGTTGACCATTTTCGGAAAGCACTGCCCCAATCGCAAAATCTGAAGCGTCCGCTGAAATCTCTAATCCTTTATCCCCCTCTGGAAATTTTAAGACGGGAGCTTGAGTCAATGCGTTTTTCAATTTTTGAAACGCCAAGTTCGCTTCTGCTGACCACGAAAACCTAGCTTTCTATCTTTTCAACTTTAACAACGGCTCAGCTATTTTTGCAAATTCTTTAATGAAGGACCGATAGTATGAACACATCCCAAGAAACGACGATAACTTCTTCTCTGTTTTAGGAACAGGATAATTTTTAATAGCTATTATTTTTGACTGATCCGTTTCGAATCCTTTTGGGAAATTTTAAATCCTAAATAGCGTAACTCTTTTGCGGCAAATTTACATTTGCACGCATTTATCTTTAAACCAGCTTCATTTAACAATGAAAACACTTTTCTTAAATCTTGTAAGTGTTGTTCTAAATTACTACTCGTAATTATAATATCGTCTAAATATATGAACGTACTTTTACCAACGAAAGGTCTTAAGACGATGTCCATACATCTTTGGAACGTTGCCGGCGCGCCGGATAAACCAAAAGGCATTCTAAGAAATGCGTACGTGCCAGACTTAGTTATGAACGCGGTTTTGTGGACGTCTTCGGGTTTTACCCCAATCTGAAAATAGCCACTCGTAAGATCTAACGTAGTCATGTATTTTGTAGACGAAATATTTCGAATTATTTCTTCGATTATCGGCAACGGGTATACGAAATATTTTGTAACGGAATTTAATTTGCGATAATCTATAGCAAAACGCCACCGCTTCGGGTGCGTAATCGGGTAATCATTATTTTTCCTGCACAGGACTACGGGGCTAGCATAACTGCTAGAAATTGGCGTGATGATTTTATTCTTTAACATGTCTTTAATATGATATTCAATTATTTCTTCTTTGACTTTATCATATCTATATGGCTTTTGCCTAACTGGCTGGCCATCCCCCGTTTCAATATTATGATTTACGACCTGTGTGAAACCCGGTACATCGCTAAATAAATTTGAAAACTCACTTACCATGCACTGCAGTTTTTATTGTTCTTCTGCCGGTAAGTGCTGCAAGTCTAGCTGCGGGGGCTTATCATTCTTGATTGCTATTGGTTTCATTTTTAGCTTTAACTCTCCCAAATTGAAATCTAGTTTCGCTTCTGCCGATCTAAAAAAATCCACACCCAGAATAATACATGTTCGCACGTTTTGCACAATATAAAATAAAAGTTTTACCCGCTCGTCGTTGATACGCACGAACAACGGTACTTTGCCTAAACAGCTATACTTCTCTCCTTGGGCGCTATGACATCCGTGTCTCTTGCACTAAAAATTCTGTAACGGCGAAAGTGCTTCTTGAAAAATCTTTCCGATATAAAGCTGCTTTGGCTCCTTTATCTAAGAGAGCCGTCGCCGGTATGTTGTTAATTAAAACTTCAATCTTCGGTAAACTCAAATTCTTCACGACCACGGTGTTTAAATTAATTGTGGAAGGGTTTTGCGCTGCTTCGGACTTCTTCACCTTCCTCGAAGAAATCCATCTTAGTTTAAATTCTTCTTATTCTGGTTGCCCTCGGAATCTTTGCTTGTTCTTCTATTGAATTCCCTTCGTTAGCCGCTTGATTTAGGAGACACATCTTTCTTCGGCCATTGCTTCGTCTTATTTCCGTAACTTTAATTTTGCTTCTGCTGGGGTCTTGGCGAACTCCACTGACACTGACTTCTTTGCTCAAATTTGCGTCGTCGGCTGTTCTTCGGCTTTCAAATTATACTGCGAACTCAAATAATCTGTCTAAGGTCGTTGGGTTTCTTAGCTCGATGAAATCTTGAACTTGGGGCAGTAGCCTAGGAAGTATAATTTGAATTACTTCAGGATCCGGGCGACTTCCATACAAAAGCTTGAAAACTTGAATTTTTCGCAAAATAAAATTAGACAAATCTTCTATTTTTTCTTGGTATCTACTAAAACGTTCCTCTTCCAGTCTGGCTCGATCTCGTACTATAGGAAATGCTTTCACCAGGGAATTTTTGAAATTTTCATACGTATATGTGGGGCTTCCTGGTTCCCCCAAGAGATTCTTTCCAATGCACTTGAACCAACTTAGCGCTTGGCCCTTCAAAGCGCTGGTAGCAAGAGCGACTTTCTGAAATTCGTGAACTGGATATAGCATGAAGTGGGAGTCTAGCTTTTCCAGGAAATTAATTACGGCTGTCTTGCCGTCAAAACTTGCAGCTGGCTTCATGGCTGCTCGCGTGATTTGTACGATGTAGCCAAATCCTTCTAGGCCAGGAGGTGCTATCTCAGGTTCTGGACAGGTACAGCAGGTATCTCAGGTTCGTTTTCTCGTCTTTCAGGCCATCCTCTTATTTTCTTCGGGCGCCAGTGTCGGGACTAAGTGTTCTGTGCGTATTCTTGGCAAACATCTTAAAGTAACTCCTTAAAGTCCTTAAAACCTGATCTGGAACAGGGAGCTGAAATCAGCTATGTTCTGGTGTAGATACTGTGCTGAAGTAGTGTAATAACTGCACTTGAAAGGGATTTAAAATCCTCTTTAAATAAATCAATATTATTTACAAATCACTTCCCAACTTGGGAGGGATACAGAAAGTAAAATACCACACTTGGGTCTAAATGAACAATCAGATAAATTTAAACTAAAGCTAAATAGAAATTTAATTGATCCTTTCTCACGGAGCTCTTCGCGGAGTTGGCCTTTAACTAAATGGTGCGTAGCGAGAATTACTAATACTAGCGCACTTGGATTTATTTCAATAAGCAATCACGTAGTAAGCACTATGGCTTATAATTTAGCTGCTAGCTGGTCAGGCGAACGTCGAACAGAATGACCGTGATCTGAGACTAAAAGCTCTCTCACACTGAGAGGTTTCTACCTCTGGTTTAAATAGTACTTGGCTCTACTTCAAATTAGCATAAGCTGAAAACCCGCGCTTCTTCTGACGGGAAGTTGAAACTGAGAAGAGATAGAAAGATTTAAATTAAAATAAAACTTTGTTAGTTTAACTAAAACCTTACAAACTGTAGTAGACGTTTTAGCTAATTTGATGTTTTTCTCCTTATAACAGTTTTACCATAAAGAAGTACAGAAACAATCGCTGGATTTAACAAAATTGGAATACTTTTTGATTTTAGTTTTAATTTTATTTGGTTTTATGAGTTAACAGAATACATTTAATTTAATAAATTGGCAAGAGTAGGCTGCCAAATTATTTAAAAGAAGAAGGAAGTGAAAGCTTGAATTTTATTATTATTATTTTTTTTTAATTTGAGTTGTAAACTTTGATTTGAAACATCGGGCAACAATCTGATGTTTTCAAACTATAAATACTTTATTTTTTCGTTTATTTTTTTAATTCTTGTTAGCGATATGAGGTGTATAGTATTCACTTCCTCGGCCACAATTGTGGTGAATGTTTGATTTTTAATAATTATTCCCTTCGTCCCTGGTGTAGATGCGTAGTAAGAAATGCGACAAATTTCGTTCACTCTTCTTTTCCTCCTTGTCTGCAGTTGTTCCTAATTAGTTTGAACTGTAGTAAATTATTCCCTTCATTAACGTGAAATATACGCATGTGCTATATTTAATACAATCATAATCTGCTCTAAATTTATACACAAAAAATGGCTAATGTTATAAAGGACAATATTAATACTACAGAACTAAATTTTGTAGTTCAAGTACGCATTCCGCTAGACGATAAATATTTTTATTCTCATTCTATTTAAAATACTGCATGAGAGAAATGTTCAAATTATGGATTTTCAACAGCGAATATACTTTTTTCATAGAATTATGCAAATAAATTACTATGAGAAGATTCGTCTCAATGCTTGTGGCCGTTCTAAAATTGGAAAATATTTGTTTTACAAATTAAATCTAATGAGTATCTCATTGCTGAACCACATTTAAATGATATCAGTTTTATGAATAATGGACATAATATTTTGGAGAGCTTTACGGATATAATTAACAATTTTGTAGTCTTTAATCATCAAGAAATTCCCTTAAAACGATTGTTTTATTAAAAGGAAGAATTTTAATTTCAGTGGCTGGGAAAGACGTATATCAATGAAAGAACTATACACATTTATTACTTCTGCTATAATTAATTTAAATATTAGAACTAATTTAGTGGCGGCAAGAATTTATAAACGTCTCGTGCCGAAATGTCTTTCATTTGTCTTTGAGTGTTAAGCATTTAAGAATTATTTAAGTATTAATGGCACTGCCCTTTTTTTACTGAAAGCTTACAACTTTTTTTTTTTTTTTTTTTTTTTTTTTTTTTTTTGTTTTTTTTTTTTTTTTTTTTTTTTTTTTAACATTTTGCCTAAGAAATGAAGCCAAGAATTCATTTCCCAGGTTTAGAATGTAATTTTCTGCTAAGGCCATGACATGACGAAAGCTGAAAGATACAGCAGACGAAACGTGTAGTAAATGGATGTTGTAAAATGAAATTAAAAGATATGTGAAATTATTGTTCTAAAAACTGAAAAGAAAACCTATGCGAATCAGTACTATTGTAATGAGCAATCAATAACAAGTTTAAGAACTTTTTAGAGAAGAAAAATAATAATAATAAATCTGAAGGCTTTCAGATTTTATATTACGCCCAAGGCGGCGTTTTCTTAACGTTTTATGTGTTACCTTTATTTATTAAATATCATGTTCTTAAACCATAAAACTCAATTCAACAGCAATATCAGAAATATTTAAAAGAGTATAACTTTAGAATTTCCGATACACAGTCTCGCGCGCTGAAGATAATTTTTTTCGTAAAGGTTTGCCGTCGCTTGCTTTGAAATCGTTGAGTTTGTTAATCAAAAAGTTTTACAAAGTATCAAATAGATAATAAAACAAATTCCAAACTTGGGCTTCCGAATGCCCATATTCGAGTGAAGTACTATGTTATTAAAAATTTGATGTCTCTAGGTACCGTTGTTTTTTTCACAATGCGAGAAACATACATTCATACAGATTCATCATTATTTAGCTTCTCTAAATATAACGCAGGACTCAGAGATTTGAAAAGCGATTCAGACTTTCATAGTAGTTTTTTTTTTTTAAATATACTATAAAAGTCAGTTATACTAAAAATTTTTCATATAGTTTATATTATTTAGTTACACTAAAATTTTTGTATAGTGAACCAACGCAAAATGCCGAAACAAACTAATAGTTCTTTTGGGCAAATTGCCCCTTTGGGATAACAATTGTCTAAATTTCAAATGAAATTAGGAGATTTAGAGTTTTCAGTTCTTTATATTAAAAAATATTAAGGCAATTCAAATCTAGGTGTGAATTCTCAATCCAGGATAAAGCTAAAAACCGAAGTTTGTTATTTCAGATTTATTGCGTATACAATAGTTTAGCTAATAAATATTCTACTGTATTTAAAATTTTAAAAGCTATATGTTTGAAAATAAGATATCTGTATCACAGAAAACTTTTACGTTTTGTAGTTCTGAAATCTATTCATGAAATGTTGATGATTTGAACACTTGCTGGCCATTTACCCAACCGCACTCCCACGGTCAGTCAGAGAAAAGCTATTCTTTTGCAACGCTCTTGACAGCTCGCAGCTGCTAATGTTTATGGAGCAATCTATCTCAATTAGGCGGAATCTTTGATCCAAAATTCTGGGAGGGAAGACAACTAACAAAAGAAGTTGCTAGCATTTTTCGATAGTTCAGTGTTATTTTCGCGACATTTTGGGGGGAGTTGGGTCAAAAGTTAGCGACAGTTTTAAAGGTATTTGCAGAAAATAACTCGACAGGCTAAGGTTTAATTTAGTTTGTTTTTAAATTTTAAAAGTGATGCCCGGAAAGTAGGGTTAGTTTTTTGACAATAGGAGATTATTTGAAAAATAATTTTACAAGCAATAAAATTAATTTAGAACGCTTTGAGTCGTATAATGTCGAGAAGAACGAAATATGTTGTTCGGCACTCATTAATCGTCCCGATCACGGAGTTTAAAGTTATACTACTAAAAGTATAGCTTTATATTCCGTATAAAGTTAATAATGTCTCGCGTGATCCGAAACATAATCTAGTGTAAAAGGTCTGAGAAGCGTAATCTCTTTCTCTCTTTTGCTTAGACTCGTTTTGTTTCAACGCTTCTTCAGGCTGCTCTTTCGTTTACAGCTCTCTTTGTCTTGCTGCTTCACCCCTAAGGGGTAAGTGAATATTTTTTGGAAAGCTATTTAGTTTCCTGCAAACGTTTATTTCTGAGTCTTCTCAGGCGTGTTTACCTTGACATGGTTGAGGAGCTCTCCTTATTATAAGGAGCTCCTTAATTTAAGGAGCTACACGAGTTAATGCATTACATACACAGTGTAACGGTGGGATGGCTGATAACGAGGATGAAGAAAACCAAAGAGAAGATAAAGAAAAAAAGGCAAGAAAAGCAAGGAAAAAGCTAGAAGAGTGAGCCAATGTTTCGGATGGCTTGGAGGTTGCTGAAATATGTACCGCTGACAACGTGCTGTCCTACATTCATGGTCATTCTAGAAAGCTTGATGTTATACGGGCAAATCCATCTGACAATGTTAATAAATTAGCAGGATATAATATTAGAGAGATTTTCAGTAAATCACAAATTCTTCTGATTGAGTGCAGTAAATTAAGAGGGCCATTAACATAAAGAAGAAATTTTCAAACCATGGGAGGATGAAAGACACAAGAAGAAATTACCTATGCTGAGAAGTCACACCAAATACCTAGAACAGGAACTAGATCAAGAACTATGAGATAACAAAAAGTGGAATTTGTTACTTTATTCTTCAAAGAAAAAAAAGTCAAACATCATAACAAATAAAGGAAAAATTAATAAAATGCACTTTCGAGTTTCCCTTAGTTCAGTAACCAGTTATTTTAATTCTGGTATCTTTTCTGAATTCTCTTATGTCCCCTCGCATTTGCTCGCTAGGATGCAAATCAAGTAGGTGAACGAGCGTATTTAAACGGGAGAAACGTGAAAGTTAGACAAAGCGTGATTTCTCAAATGTTTGCTATTTATTATTGCTAGACATTTGCTATTTTGTCCTTCAGCTGTTAGTCTTAGTGCCGACTACGCATTCTGTCAGTTTAGTAAATCTATAGCTCGTGTAAGTTAGTGAGTTAGCTTGTTAGGTTAAACGCAAATGTGTAGTCCCGCACTACTTCTTACCTTTTGAATTTATTGTTAAATTATTTTTAAGTTCTTGCTACAAGTAGTCGGTGCTATTGTAAGCAAAGTTCATGACTTTCTGTTAAAGAATTGTGACTAATAAAAGGATCTTTTACACCCTTTCCCTGTCGTCTTCATCTTCACTCTTGTACGAGAAGTTGCCAGGTTGGACATCGAGATCCAGTCATACTGCATGACAGCTAAAAAGGTTAGATCTTACAACATATCTCAAATAAAAATGAGAGGCCAAAAAGTTCAAAAATTAAAAATGCGTGTGTTTTAATTAAAATAACTAGAAGTGAAGACCTGATGATCTTTGAGTACGCAATTTCTGAAAACAAGAATTTGAAAGAATTTTTAGAGGTCAAATCACCAAAGATTTTGATTTATAATATCGCCCCTGGGTTGTAGGGTGGTGAAATGGTGGATCTTTTGAGATCTCAAAGTTCTTATAGGGAACATGCTAGCATCGAATCAAGATTTAGTGTCCAATCAAACACGGGCACACATTAGGTTGTATCTTTAGACCCAGTAACGTTCAATGAAACTATGAAAGAACCTGTCACCTGTATAGTAGTCAAAGCTCATGCCAACGACACGCGCGATATTTCACGCTGTTGTGTCTTTTCAGTGTGGGTTCAGCTAAATGCAGGATGCAATGAGACCGTACTAGTTAACAACACTAACATTTATTTCTAACTACTAAGACAGACATAGCGATGCGCATTTTCGCAGTTTTACATTACACCTAGTCTCGTATCCAGATGTTGTCCGGATATATGCGTACTGATACTCTTGAAGTCAGATGCTACACACGCCTTGCCAAGTTGAATTTCTTGGGCTTGTTCTGATGTTAGTCTCAGGCAAGTGAGATAAGTCACAGCAACAACTACAACAGAATTTTAAATTCTGTTCCTAGGGCAGATTCGCTAGTTCTAGGGATTTTATGTGTATTTTTCATCATTTGGTTAGTGAGCTCTTTAATCAAATAAGTAATTGTATATTTATACAGCCTAGTTACCATCAGTTCAGACAGCACATAAAGCAAATGACATGTTAAAAAGAAGAGAATACCAGAAAAACGGGAAAGATTAAATGATCAAATATATCTGCAACTTGAATTATTATAAAAGAGTGCATAGTAAGAAATTAAGTGTTTGTTTTATGTAAGAAAAAATATTTATAAATTTATCTATTAAACAAAAAAGCGAAAAAAAATAACTCGGCAGGTAAAAGGTTTGGGAAAAAAGAGTTTTACATTTGTATCTGATAGTCCTTGAAATTAATTTTGAATTTTACTCAAAAATCTATGCCCAACAAAGGTTGTCCTTCTGCCCAATACCATTTGATCATCTATTAATGTTAGAAGGAGCGGATAAATTAGCATAGTGTCTAATAATTCCTGATTACTTTGGCCATTTACATTTCTTCATTGAAACACTCCTCTATATAAATATTGCTTGTTTTACATAACTGCCTAATCGTGTAATAGAAGCATTAAATATATAATAAACAATAAATTAGATCAATGCAAAACATAAATAATGTTCTGATACCAATTTGATAAAACAAAAATTCAAATTTATTGATTAGGAAAGGTTAAACTGTGGAAACTGGATGTTTTTGTTTCTGTAGAACTTGTTTCGTTTTCTAGTATTCTTTGGTACAAATTTCGTCTTCTGCTGATCTACGTTGTTTGCTTTTATTTCAAGGAGGAAGTATGCATCTCGGAACGGGATAGATTTTTTGAGTTCTTTTAACTTATTTCTATAATTTTTTTTCAGCTTTGAAACTGCGAGTAATGTTTCATGTCACCATTACGGTTTCAAAACGGAAACAAATGTAGCCTTGTTCGTTTTATCAAATGTGGGTTGATATGCTAAGCCACAAAGGTATTGAGTATGTTTTGCTTACCTTATGAATGGCAATAGTAAAATGCTTGTTTGGCTGGAAGGGAAAGAAATTTAACTATGCGTGTTGTGATGAGAAAGGGGTGAAGTGGTTTTGTCATCATGTTTGTTGTGTTACTTTACTGTGGGCGTTAATTTTTTTCGTTTTCTAACCATAATGCTCAGATTTAGGTTGGGAACTTCAGTATTTCAATTTCGAAGATACTCAGTTGTCATCAGTGTTTTAAGAGCATTAGTAATTGCAGGAATATTATATTTTCTGTATCGGATATTATATTCCAAATTTCCTGATGGACAGAACTCCATTCTACGGACAGAAATTGATAAGGTGCTAAAGGAATCTTTAAATTCTTCAATAATCTGTTGTTATATATGAATTTCTTTTGCACTTATGTACAAGAGTATAGAATAAACACAATTGCCTTTTTTCGGTAACGCTTCATGAGTCCCTTGAATCAACATTTTTCTTATGGTTTTATGAATAAAATGACATTTTTTTTAATCACTGAGACTAACGCTACGTAACAATATTGTGTATATTTCCAATGCACTTCGATTGCCGGTAAGAATTTTTGTCCTTGTGGCAAAGAATTAGGCAAATGAAAATAAGAAATGAATTGAGGAATTGTATTTGACATATTTTTTATAACACTGAAGGAATTAATTATATATGTATTTAACGCAAACGTGATCCTTGAAGGGCCTACTTAAAGAAAATTTTAGAGACAGTCTCTAAATTTCATGTATTTGCTTAGTTTTTTTATCACTGTGTATATTTTTCTGGTTAAGATAAATAAGGAACCTACTGTATTCTTTCGATTTTCTCCCGTTCTAAAAATAAATGTCTTCTTCATTTTGTGATTATGATTAATTTTGATATCTTATATACTGTTGAATTAATTTTAATTATGGCTCTAGTGTAGAATTGGGTGCCCCTTGTTTCTGGCGAAAAATTTTGTTCAGTTTTGGCGATGAAACCCCATTTCTGTTTACCATGAGAGTTTTAACATGGTTTTAGCTTCTTAATGTATTTAATTGAAAATAAATCGATGTGCACATGGACAAAGTCAAAATGTGCAGTGGCTAGTTTGTACATATCTCTGATGTTTTTTTTAAGTGAAAATAGGTCGAAGTGTACATGGACACGGAGTTTGTGAAATTCTTTGACTTCTTGTTTTGGTTTTGTGTAGCGGCCATCTTGAAATTGTGTCTTATTGGCACCGATCTTGGCGTCAAAACAGAATCGCCAAAAAACAAGGGGCACCAAATTGTAAGACTGCCATATATTAGTTCTTTGACTGTGCTTCAAATCTCTGGTAAAGGGCTTACCGCATGGGTTTTTTTTTACCTTTCTTCATGTGCAACATAAATTGGAGTTATTTTTCATTGGAAAGCCCTCTATGTAAACTGCCCTTCTTTTGCCTTTGAGTGCTTTGCCATGTTTAATTACTAATGCTTGGCATGTTTAGTTGGGGATTTAAGTTACTAATTTTAGAAGACATTAGGAAAGATGCCAACCAAAATGTGAAAACAGTATTTTAATATTTGAATTTGAAAAAGATTTAAAGTGTTTGTTTGTTTGTTACTTGCATATTATTCCATCAACTATTGAAGTTAGCTGTTATCAAACCATGAAAGTTGGTGGAGATCCTATCAAAATTGCATCGTTTGTTCCTGCAGAATGCTGAAGAAACTGCATCCTATTTATTCAATAAGCAACCAGTATTTGACTAGATTTGGTTTCCCACGTTGCAGAAAGGCTTTCATCAATTTCTGCTATTATGTTAGGCCCTCCGATTTTACCAGATTTACTGAATCAAATTTCCCACAGATAATTGTTCCTATCTTTTCTGTTTCGTCAGCCATATTTGCTAAGCATATCGTATCCATTGAAACATGCCTTTTTTTTAATGGTTGGATTGCATAACTGAATATAACCCACTACTTGCTGTTCTGCAGTTAGCAGATAGCAAAATTATAATAATTTTGTCTCCCCAAAATACAAAGAAAATACAACCATAATGTTTCTTATTTTAATATCTTTATTTTATTATTATATATTACACATACTGGCCAGTGAATTAGAAACCAAAGATCATTATTTTATTAGATCACCTTTTGCATGGATAACAGCTCTGAGTTGTTTGGGCTTCGAGTCTACATGCTTCTGGAGTGCATTTATGTCCAGATAGTACCATGCATTGGCTATGCAGCATTTTATATCTTGTAAATTAGATGGAAGAGGAGAGCGCTGTCAGTGCTTTTTTTCACCATATCCCACATATTTTCTATGAGGTTAAGATCCGGGCTGTGTGGTGGCCAGGGAAGGTGTTGGAAGTCAGACTAATGTTCAGCGAGCCAATTTTGAACACTGCTGCCACGATGTATATTTGCATTATCATCTATGAAGTATCCTTCGCCACCAGGTTAAAAAAACAAGATGAACTTGATCTGCTAGAATATCTACGTATCTCATGGCTGTTTGTTTACCCTCGAGGAACATCAGAGCACCAATTCCATGCCAGCAGAAACTGCCCCATATCATGGTATTCCCACCACACCCTTGCACAGTGTGAGTAAAGCAAGATGGCTTTGTGGGGTTCTCATCAAATTCGATGTGTTCCATCTATGCAAAGTAAGGTGTAGCGTGATTCATCTCGCCACTATACATTTCCTATCCTCACATGTCCAGTGTCTTCTTTCCTGACACCACAAATAAATTCTTGCATGTTGGGCAGAAATGAGTGATTTTCTCACAGGCACCCAACTATGCATTCCTATCCTCTGCAATTCTCTGCGCATGGTTCGAGCTGAAATCTGTTGGGAACAGCCTTAGTTGACGATCTGTGTCAGCTGAAGCACAGTAGAGTCTGTTCTGCCGTACAATTAATTGGAGATGCTGCTGATCACTCTTGGAAAACTGTGCTTGAACCATAGTTACGTCTTCTACAGAAGGACTGTGGGTTTTAACTCCAGGACTCTTGACAACTTTAAAAAACCTTTGACATGGCTGCTTTTGAGAATCCAGTGAGATTTGCTGTCTTCGAAATCGAGCCCCCTGCTAAATAGGCACCAACAATAAGCCCTTTTTGAAATGATGAAGGATCTGTCGTTTTTTCTGTTTTATTTCATTCATTGGGAAAAGCACTCTTGCACCTTACTTTACTAGCATTCTAACCACATGTTACCCACGTCATAAAAATTTGTATTTTTCATCCCTAGCACACATTCAAATAAAATCTCAAAGGTTTCTAATTAGCCAGTGTGTGTATTATATTCTTATTTAAAAAAAAGAAATTGTGTCTCGTCGAGAATCGATAAAGGTTACATAATACATCGATAATAAATCTATACATCGATAAAGCATAGATTTTATGAATATGTTTTTACATCATGCTTATCCGTAACTCGTGCTATATTGCATTGCTTGACAACAGTTTTATGATCGATGGGATGTTAAGTAAGTACCTTTTTAATTCATCAAAAAGTTAACCAACTTTCTCAACAGTATAAGTTAAGTTTATAAAGGTTATTGTTTCGAGGACATCATTTATTTGGATTTTTTTCATATATCATACACACTATGACTTTTAATCAAGAAACAAATTTTTAGAAACCTATTTTGTTAAATATTATGTCCTATGCATGGAATCATTGTGTCACTAATGTTTAACATTCTTGCAACTTTGAAATCTGTGCTCACCAGTCTGGTTTTTAACAACATGAATTAAGGAACAGAGATGACTAAACAACTTGATACAATGCTTGAAATTGTTTTACAGAAGAGTATACAGAATAATTGTACTTTCAGCATCTCGTAAGTTTATTACATAACTGCAGTTAAGATGAAAGGGAAATTCATATGAAGTCCGGGAAAATATAAATCGTAATTGAATTAATGCCAAGCTATTTTTAATGATTTAATATCAGAATTTAAGGTTCTTGTTAAAAAAAAATAGAACATAAAATTAGACATTTGAAGTTCATATTGGAATTTGGTATATATAAATGTCATTTATTATATATTTATCCTCTTAGCTTTAATTGCTTTAAAATTCTGAAATAGATATTTTATATGTCATATTGCTGATAAGTCCATTTTCATGGAATACTACTGATCACTAATAATGAATTGATTTTAATTGGGAAAACTCATTTTCCAAGAACCTACACATTCAGGTATTAGTAAATAAATATGGAATTCAGTGACAGTACTTGTAAAGTTATCTGTTATATTTTCATACAGTTTGAAACATCCTGAAAAAATTTTATTTGAATTTATTACATACTTGAATAAATCTCTAACTTCTTTCTTTTAATTTATTTATAGATGAGTTTAGCTTCTTGATGATCCTTTTTTTTTCCTTCTCATTGTGTTCATTTGATATGTTGAAACCCTTAAAATAAAGTTTAGAATCTACATTTTGCTATTTCTCTCTAGTTTCATTTAATACAATAAAACTGAAAAAAAGTTTTTTTTTTTTTCTTTTCCAGTGTAAATTAAATAAATCAGTGTCCCAGTAACATAAGTTTTGGTTGGAATGCGCTTTAGCCCACTGCTTGGCGACGATTGTTTTTGAATGAGCAATAAACGCGCCAACATGGCTGACTGTTTGTACGTTGCCTACATTGTGCAATTCGCTGAATTTTTTTTTAAGTTTAAAAGGAACGCTGTGCACATGGCATTTTCTTGTAATTTATTTTCGTTATTTTAGCTTATTTTGTTCATTTGTGCACGTTGCCTACATTGTACAATTCGCAGATGTTTTTTTTAAGTTAAAACGGAACGGTGTGTACATGGTATCGTTTGTAATTTTAATGCCCTTTTAAAAAAAATTCCTTCTTTCTTCGATGCCATTTTGGTTATGTTTTCGCGGAGCGTGTCGAGAAGGTTATGTAACGGCATAAAATGTGTAAGTATTACAACATAAAATGTAAATAATCAATTTAAACCTAACTGACAAATATTTTAATGATCGTAATGTTCGTTTTGCATATTATTTTATTATCTTTTTGTGGCAACAGTTTCCATACTAATTTATGCTTTAGAATTCTATGTTTTGTTTACAATAGGTTTTCGCGGAGCATGTCGGGAAGGTTGCAGTTGCAAAGACGTTTCGTAGAAACGCGCCGAATTGGCGATTTTCAAAACATCGCCAAGCAGTGGGCTAAAGCGCATTTTCACCTAAGTTTTTATAGCTAACCTACCTAAGTCACCAAATCTTAAATCATATGATTTGCTTCTTTGAGGATAAGATGTTTTGTTGTTCTTTGCTGAAACTGCCCGTAAATGCACATGATCTCAAAATCTGATCTGTGGTTGCTACATAAAGAATGTGCTGCAGCAGTCAAGAATATGATTTTTTTTCCCTTTGTTAATGTTTGTGTTAAAAAGAAATTACATAAAATACTTAGTTCCATTTCATATATTACTTTTCACTCTTTCATCGTAAATTTTAGAAATAAAACTGTTTAATATCATGTTGTCATTTTGAATTCCTCTATATATTTGTTTACATTTAGATTTTTGCTTATATCTACTGGTGGGATTTAAGTTTAATTTGATACAGTGCCAGAATCAGCAATAAATTTGATTACTGAGTAAAGATAAATTGTCTAAGTAAATATTAAAATGTAATTATAACAACCAGGTTGCTAAATTAAACATATTTTAGGAACTATTTTTGCCAAAATAGTGTGAACTTGTAAAATCTCACTATGGCTTATATTAAAAGGTAATAATAATAATAAAGGTAGAAGTTTACAATTGGGTGCCCCTTGTTTTTTGGCGATTCTGTTTTGACGCCAAGATCGGTGCCAATAAGACACAATTTCAAGATGGCCGCTACACAAAACCAAAACAAGTCAAAGAATTTCACAAACTCCATGTTCATGTACACATCGACCTATTTTCACTTAAAAAAAATCAAAGAATTGCACAAACTAATCATTGCACACTGCCTTGACTTTGTCCATGTGCACATCGATTTATTTTCAATTAAATAAATCAAGAAGCTAAAAGCATTTTAAAACTCTCATGATAACCAGAAATGGGTTTTTATCGCCAAAACTGAACAAAATTTTTCGCTAATCGAAAGGGCATCCAATTCTACACTAGAGCCATAATAAAAAAGCAATAAGTGAAAATGCGCTTTAGCCCACTGCTTGGCGATGCTTTGAAAATCGCCAATTCGGCGTGTTTCTACGAAACGTCTTTGCAATTGCAACCTTCCCGACACGCTCTGGGAAAACCTATTGTAAACAAAACATAGAATTCTAAAGCATAAATTAGTATGGAAACTGTTGCCACAAAAAGATAATAATATAATATGCAAAACGAACATTGTGATCATTAAAATATTTGTCAGTTAGGTTTAAATTAATTATTTACATTTTATGTTGTAATACTTACACATTGTATGCCGTTACATAACCTTCCCGACACGCTCTGAACGTAACCAAAATGGCATCGAAGAAAGAAGGAATTTTTTTTAAAAGGGCATTAAAATTACAAACGATACCATGTACACACCGTTCCATTTTAACTTAAAAAAAAATCTGCAAATTGCACAGTGTAGGCAACGTACACAAATGAACAAAATAACGAAAATAAATTACAAGAAAATGCCATGTGCACAACGTTCCTTTTAAACTTAAAAAAAACTTCAGCGAATTGCACAATGTAGGCAATGTACACAAATCAACAAAATAAGGTTGACGCTGATATTGCTCATTCAAAAACAATCGCCGCCAAGCAGTGGGCTAAAGCGCATTCCAACCAAGCAATAATTAGATTTCTCTATATCTCAGCATGCATGGGTTCCATATTTATGAAGAAGGTAAAATCAGCATTCCTGTAAACAGAATGACAAGTTTCTAGCTGTGCATCTCTGTTTCGAAGAGGGGAAATGCACTCAAAATTTCAGTTCAGGTGTGGCATGGCATACACTTAGCATTATTTAAATTGCTGAAAGTTATTAAAACCGAAGTTACGTCGGTGACTATGAAATGTGTAAGTATCAGTGCATTCGGGATGTTCAAACCTGCTTTGACATAGAGCGCAATGAAGCTGTACATCAAAGCAAAGTCATGTTTTGCTTATTGAAGTTTCTCTTAATTTTGAGTTACTTTACTCTTTATTTTAAGTCATGTAATCTGTGTAATAAAGCTTTATTTCATCAAAAATCTTAAATTTGAGATATGCAGTTATCATTCATATAATAATCTGTCAGTGGAGCAGTAATAATCATTTGGTAATGCTGTTGCCAGTGGAGTGTGTCACATATAGAAATGAAGCGTGAAAATGCAGAATGGTAGCATTCAGGCATTTCCCAGTCAAAAAATTCATTATCATTCTCTCTCCTTCAGAGTGATAGACACCATGTTTTAGAATCAGAAAGGTATGTTGTCATTTACCTTCCTGGGAGGGTAGGATTAATATTTTGTACAGCTGTATGTGTTTGAACATTGGAATGTTTTTTAACTGCTGTGATGCATTGTTATTTTGTGTTGCTAATAAAATGTACAGTACTGTTCTGTTACCAGGACCGAATTCAGAAATCTGTGTATGTATGTATATGTTCATATATTGCATGTATATATGTATATATAAATATATGTTTGTGTATACACATGCATGTATATTTATGCATACTATAAGGTATTTCTCCCTGCTTCTTAGCATGCCTTCGTGGTGTAATGGTCAGCACGCTCAGCGCGTATTCGAGAGGTCTCTGGTTCGAGTCCAGCGAGGGCATTGCTCCTTTTTCATCTCTCCTGCTTTAAAAAAGAAAAAACCTAATGTCTCTATAATAAATTTCTGAATCTGGTCCTGATAACAGAACAGTACCATATATACATATGTCATATCTTCTGTGAATTCTTACAGTCCCACTGCTGTTGTAATTTAGAAATTCTGGTAACATTTTCAGTTTAAAAAATTTAGTCCATTTCTCATAGGGTCCATACCTACTGGCAAGTAATTTTCTTATATTTCCTTAGCCTTCAGTGAAGGTTCTAGTGGTTTCGTATTTTGAACTGACAAATATGTCAAAGTGGCAGTGATAATAGCAGTGCCTGAACACCATATTTTATGAGTTGTTTAAGTATTCAAGTTCACCTGGCTGTTCTTAATATTGAAAAATATGTTCCATGCATGTGCCTGCCTCTGTTGTCATGGCAGTCGTATTGAAAAACAAGCTCTTTATCATATAACACATGCTGCATCTACATAAATTTTGTTATTGAAATATTAACCTAAGTAAACTATATTTTGGTGTATCATCTGCATGAACTATAGTGAATGTTTAATTTAAACTATAGTAACATGTCAGTGCTTTTCCTATAGTGTAATAACTTATAATAATTCTGAAAATGTTCTTTTTTCTCATTAGGGAGAATTATCACTGCTTGAACAACGTTTAGAAAAATTAGAAAGTGAACTTCAGCGAAACAGAATTATGTTATCGCAAGTAAAGGATACTGTAAAAAATTTACTAAAAGTGGAACCATATCATCATCATTCTTTTCCAGAACATATGCTACATAAAACAAATCGCAGTTTAGTGAAATTATATAACAATGACTGTCAACTATGTTTAGAGCCTCCTGTTGATGCAAATGAAAATGTAAGTACAGAAATTTCATTTATGTGTTGTATCTGTCTGTACTGTATAAATAAACTTGCATTTTTAATAGATACATAAGTAATCCCCATGTAATATAGTATGTAAACATGGCTTTACAGTCAAATTTGGTCCTAGCATTGTTGACAGATTAAAATTTTAATTTAAAAACAACATGTATAAGTTAAAGTAAAAAACGTACTTTCACATTATCTCCCCACTTGTGAGAGGAATCACTGGGCACAGCACTATGTTACCAAAGTAGGCAACCCCAGAATATAACAAACATGTATTTTATCTGGTAGCCGACTGATTGTTCCACATGCTTTGTGCCAGCACGTAATGGCCATTTTGGAACTCCCATAAAGCAACCGATCAAATTATATAAAATGCACTGTTAAAGATTGCCAGCAAAGTGGTCAAATACAAGTAGGAAATTAGTTTCAGAAGAGCCGAATATCATTTAGACAGCAGTTTACTTTTCTTATTGCCAAAGAATATCCATATGGTAAGTTTTGTCATTCTTGCAGTTCATATTGTTTTGATATGTTTCTAAGTTCAACTACTGATTCATGCAATTATATGCAAAAAGTATGTCTGTCTAGTATGAAAAAAGAAGAATGTAAAAAAATTGATTTTTCCAAATAAAAGCAATTGTTCAACTTTTTTTTAAAAAAGTTAAAGCGGGTTGATATGTACATGGAGAGCAATGTCAGGTTGCTGTGCAGTGCTAGAAGTTCTGCAATTCTCCGATTTCTTTTAAAAGTTTTAAGAGTCTACCATAGAGAAATCTGTGTACGTGGACTTAGAAAATAGAAAGTTAAGTATTTTATTGTGGATATTTAATGTGTTTTTAGTTTAGTTAATTTGTTACTGTTTTATAAAATTTCAAGTATTAAGGATGTTTGTTTTGCGTAATTTTAACTGTTTTGTTATGGATGTTTTTTGCATTTTTAGTTTCGTTAATTCATTGCCGTTTCAAGTAATTTTCAGCATGCCATCATTTTTTAAAAAATAGCTACTGTTTTACATTGTTAAGTTGTCAAAAAAGCCAATGATTGGTGAATTTGTGGGAGAACTGGATGGATAACGTGAAAATACTGTGGAAAATTCTGAATAATACTTGTACTGTAAATACAGTCTTTCATGAGCAGATCTAAAAAACAGTGCATGGCATGAGGCAACTGAAAGTACACTGGAAGCTGAAGTCCTCTTAAATGGTTTGATGTATTGGGAAAGGTTTATGAGACCCTTGAGCCCGTTTCCTTGGGTACTGTCCACCAAATTTGGGACAGAACTGGGCAAAATCATGTTTTCACCTATATGGTCCTCAGTGACAGATGCAGTCTTGCCCCAATAAAATTTGTGGACTTGTTCTGTTTAAGCTGAACAAGTAAGATAAGCCTCAATAAAAAACAGTACCACTGAAACTGTTGTTCAGAGGCTCATATTCAGAGTAGAAAATCCATCTGTTTAACGAATAAAAGGAGCACACAGCAAATCATATTGACCATCACACAGCATATCATCACCTCCGTACGCTCGAATGACGGATGTGTCGAGAGAAGAAAGAGTATGCCACAATAATTACTACGCATGCGCCTAAGAAAAAAAAGTTCGCTCGCCTCCACCCAACACACCCCTCCTGCGAGAAAACATTTTTTCAATACAAAAATGAAATAGAAAAGAACAATATATGACACATGACATTAAGAAATTAAGGAAATTACTTTCAATGTATACATTAATTTTTCTTCACTGACACTTTTAGTAAGAAAATCTGCAATATTATCAGTTTGTGAATATTCAAACTTAATGACATTGTCCTTTATTAAATCCGTCATAAAATTTAAACGTAAGTTCATGTGTCTGGATTTCGTAGAAGATCTGGCACAGTTGATCCACTGGATAGCAGCTTGACTGTCTGTATTCAAAGTCACTGGAAAACATTGCTTACATTTTAATTCTTACAGTCCAAATAATATCCTTACAAATTTCAGAAATAGAAAATAATTCTGCTTCACAAGTAGATATCCTAACACTTCTTTGCTTATGACATTTGCAAGAAATCAATGAATCACCTAGTAAAATAGTACCACCAGAAAATGACTTACCATGTTCTGCATTTACACAGCTAGCATCAGCATATGCATTTAAAACTCCAAAATCATTGCTATAGAAAAGTTTTATTTATTTATTTATTTATTTTTGTACCTTTTAAATACCTTAATACCCTTTTAGCCAAAAGATAATGCCCTTTTTCTGGTACATGATTAAATTGTGACAAATAAGTTGTTACAAATTATATATCAGGATGCGTTCTGTTCGCTAAATATAAAAGTTTCCCAGTTAATTCCTGATACAAAGTTGTATCAGTTTTTTCATTTGTACATGAAAAACCTTTATCTGCCCCTTTAACGATTGGCGTTTTTACTGCTTTACAATTTTCTACATTGTGTTTTGTCAATAAGGATTCACTATACTCTTTTTGAGACAAACATATACCATTTTCAAGTTTTTCTATTTGCATTCCCAAAAATTTTGAATTAATATTTTCATGTAACTCAAATACGTTTTATATTTTAGAAAGCATTTCTTTATTATTACAGAATACAGCTAAATCATCAACATACATACATAGTACAAATACATAGTACAGAAAATGTTTTTGGTATCATTATAAATGAATCTACAATTATCAGATGCTAATTGTACCAGTCCAAGTTTTTCTAATTCAGTTTTTATTTTCATATACTAACTTTTACTCGACTGAGGCAACCCATAAATATTTTTCTTTAATTTACATACTTTTCCTTCTCCAATCAGTTTTTCATAACCAGGTGGAGCAGACATATATACATCCTCCTTTAAGTCACTGTACAAGTATGCTGTTTTTACATCATAAAATTTAACAGTCAAATTTAATTTAGCTGAAAGTGCAAGCAATAATCTAAAACATTCAATGTTAACAACTGGTGAATATGATTCAGTGTATTCCTTATTTTTTATTTGATTAAAGCCAGCCGCTACTAATCGCGCTTTATATTTTACTTCCCCAGAGTCTCCTTCCTTCAAAGTATACACCCATTTACTTTTTACTAATTTTGTTTTTTCAGGCCTTTCTACTATTTCCAGGGGTGTTTGTGCTCCGGGGAAACCCCGGAATTCCCGGGGATTTTGAACTTCCCGAAAATTTCGGGGATCGTCGTTCAAAAGGAAGTAAATAATGAATTATTTATTTTGATCTGGGTAATTTTGTTTGCTTTGAAAGCAGAAAACGCAAGGTCAGTGTGTGTGGTGAAAACTTTTCCTTTCTTTCTCCAAAGGCAGTGATAATGCGTGAAAAGGGGGAAAAAACTTCTTTTTTGTTCTTTCCTTATTGCGAGTTATGACTCATTCCCCCGGTTCTCTGACATTCTCTTCTGGATTCTTTTCGGCAAGTAGGCGCGGCAGAAAAAGAAGGGAGATACTTCGTTCGACCAGATGTGCGATCACGTGACTATGGGTTCAAAGGTCTTAACTCTCCTGGTGTGGCGCCAATAAGTACCTGTTGGTAATCTGTGAGGTACAACTGGTGAATTTGATTCGGTATAATCCTTATTTTTTATTTGATTAAACCCAGCCGCTACTAATGATGCTTTATATTTTACTTTCCCCGAGTCTGCTTCCTTCAAAACACCCATTTAATTTTTACTAATTTTTTTTTCCAGGCCTTTCTACTATTTCCCACACCTTCGTGTTTATGTTATGAATCTAATTCATTTTCCATTGCCGATTTCTAGTCATACCAATTATGACTATTTTTTGCATCTGAAACATCGTTCGGAACATTACTGATTATATTTGAGGACTGTTGTTTTGATTTGAGCCTCTCGGATCGTCTTAATGGTATTTCATTTCCATTTTGATTATTTTTTTCATAGCTGTCAGATGTTTGGATTTCTTTCCCCCTATCATCGCTCCGGCTACAAGGCTCATGTCGGTGATTTCAAAATTCGATGAGTCAGCATATTCGCTTGCTTGAGTATTTTCCGTAACAAGCAATTCGAGGTGTGGTTTTCCACTTTTTTTTCCCCCTGATCTACTTCGTTTTCCTTCCACGAAATTCCTTTTAATTCTTCAATATCCCAAGTTTCTATGGTTTTATTTTTCCCCATATAATTACTGCCGTTTAAAGATTCATTAAATTTAACTGATCGTTCTTCAATTATTTTATTACTTGCTATATATCATAAATATGATATCCTTTTCTTTGTCTAGCATATCCTAACATAACCCCTCTTTTTCCTGGTATATCAAATTTGTTTCACATTATTTTCGGAATGTGAAAGTGTGCCACACATCCAAATTTTTTTAGATAATTTAATTTGGGTTTTTTTACCCGTTCAAATTTCTATAGGAATTTTTTCTTTTTCTTTCCGGGTTGTTAAATTTGATACTTGAGTACTGAAATTAATTGCTTCTGCCCAGAATTTTACCGGAAGCTCACTCTCATGTTGTAATGTCCTAGCTCTTTCGAAAAGAACTCTGTTTGGTCGGTCAGCTTTCCCATTACTTTCACTATTCTATGGAATTGTTTTTTCATGAAAAATACCAGAATTAGCAAGATAATTATCTAATTGTTCATTTACAAATTCGAAACCATTGTCTGTTCTCAAACGTTTAATTCTTTTAACAGTTAAATTTTCATACTTGGCTTTAAATTTAGAAAATGCGTCAAATACTTCATTTTTACTTTTAAGAAAATAAGTAAAATACATTCCAGAAAAACAGTCCACTAAGATCAGAAAATATTTAGACCACCAATTGATTCAGTTTGAACAGGACCTCACAGATTCGAATGAATGAATTCTAAAATTTCTGAACTCTGATTAATGTCAATATTTGGATGACTTTTTCTAGTTATTTTACTTATGTCACAAGTTTCACACATAAAATCACTTACGTCATTAATATCAACGTATTTTATTTCAAGCATATACTTTGGATTTAAATGGCACAATCTGCTATGCCAAAGTTCATAATTATTACCAGTACAATCATTAGCAATACAACATTCAGAATTATACTATGGTTCTAAATTAACTTCAAGGCCTACCATTATTCTTAAATGCTTTAAAAAGTAATTTATTATACTTACTAAAAGCTTATACAGAATTATTCCTTGATTCAAATTTACATCTTTTATCCATTAATGCAGTGAGTGACAATAAGTTATTTCTTAAATCAGGAACATAACTAACATTATCAGGACTGAGTATTCTGTGCATACTTTTGGCGAACATTGTCATAACAGTGTCAAAGTCCTGATCTCGAACAGGGAGCTGAATGCAGCTATGATCTGGTAAGTTGTAGAATAACTGCATGTAGAAAGGGTTTAAAATTACCCTTTATTTAAACCACTATTTACAGCCACTTCCCAGCTCGTAAGGGATAACAGAAAATAATGACCACACTTGGGTCTAAACTGAACAATCAAATAATTTAAAATAAAGTTGAGTAGAAAATTGAGTAGTCGTTGCTCTCAGAGCTTTAAACTCAAGGTTGGCCTCTATTCTATTAGATTACTTCAATAAGTATTAGAGTAACAGCGCTAGGGCTTAGATTAAATACTAGCTAGTCAGGCGAACGTCGAACAGAGCCGAAGTGATCTGAGACTAAAAGCTCTCTCACACTGAAAAGTTTCTTGCTAACCTTTAAATACAAAACTTGGCTACACTTCAAATTAGCATAAAGCTGAATCGCATGCTCATTCTAACGGGAAGTTGAAATAAGAGTTCACAGGAAAGAGAAATTAACATAAAACTTTGTTAGTTTAAACTAAAACCGTACATACTTCCCGCCAGAATTGGCAAAAGTTGAACTACTCTTGTCCAAACGGACCATGTTGGAACTTTGCGATTCTAGAAATACTAAAAATTTAACTCTCCTTAACTTAGGCCAACCTTTACAGAAAAAATAGAATTTCTTAGCAGATTTCAGACGAAAACTTGGCTTTTACTTAGATCTTCATATGTTTTGTGTATTAACCTTTCTTTCCTCTCACTTCTTCCAGCAAAATCTGGAAGGAAAGAAATTTTAGTATAACATAATAACACTAAGTTCTAGGTAACAGACTTCTTTCCTTACACGTGTAATTTCTCACACACATTATCATTCAAGCAAAATTAAATTCTTCCCCCAATGCTTTCCACCACTGTTGGATGAAAAGTGAACCGCAATTGCGGGTTTTTTTTTTGTCCGAGGGTGTTCGACTCTACCACTTACGATCGACTAACATTAGTTAGAACTTGACATGCTGAGACCTCAGAAGACACCCTATAAACAGCTAAACCTGATGTTCTAACTAGCTTCGTCTCTATCACTTTAAGTGTATTTGGTGGAGAGCCTACTAATAACTTGCATTCTATTGCTTCTATCTCGCCTTTTCATGCATACAATTCCTAGTTTACACAAGGAATGCTTCATTCAAAATTAACTTTACACCTAACGTGCATTGATGCAATAAATATCTTTTGTTACGACATTTCATAAAACTTTTAACTATTGCATACAAATCACAAGATACAATAAATGCGTTAAATCTCTAAGTTTACAGCAAGTGCTTCACATTCTTTTGAAAGTTCTTTTCTGAACATCGCATTACACTGAAACAATAGTCTGTAGACTAAATCGTGTTTTCCTTCTACCAACTTTTAATTCTAGAAATTTACAAGTCTTTCGACAAAGCATAATACAAAAACATTTAGTTAACATTCTCGCAGCAATTCATAGCTTTTACAAGACTAATATTTTCACAATACTTCAGAATCTACTTTACAAACATTAAGTAATTTTAAATCTTTGCAAAATTACAATTTTAAACAAAAACATCTTTTAAGATAAGTAATCACTTATCGCACCCTTGGCGTAAAAATCAACCTCACTTGAGGTAAAAAGAGACCCTGCAACTTGCAGTAATACTCGAAAATTAACTAAACGTTGGAATAAGAAATACTACTTATCTTGCTGTAGTCAGCCATTCTTTTCATGGCCCAATCCTTGAAACTCGGATAAACTGTAGCTTAGGCCTGTCTCCTGGATTTTGGCCGCTGGCCCCTTGTTGTCGTTCTGCCTTCTTCTTAAGGATCATTCGCTCCATTCGGGGATACAGTAGCAGTCCAGAAATCCGCAATGCTTGGGACCAGAGGTTGTGCGGATTTCAGGACAGAAAAGCCAAATCATAATATTAGACTAAAAGTGCAAAATAAATAAGGCATATTAGGTACATTTACGTAAATTATTATGTACAATAATGTACATTATTAAATTATTTTATTATATACATTAAATTATTGTATATATATATATCATTTATATTAGTGAATACAGGAATATTTTAAAGCATTAAGGACATGTAGAATAGAGACGTGTAAAAAAAAGGAATACTAATAAAGTATTAAAAAAATTTTTTTTATTTATTTTTTTTTTTACATTTTTTTTTTGAAAGAGGTTTGTTTTAAAACTTTAGGTGCTCCAGAGTAAGCTTTTTTTTTTTTTTAAATTTTACAGCGTCATATTCTCATGGTCTGTGACACAGCTCTGTTGTTCTAAATATTTTAGGCATTTTTCATCATGTTCAAAACCCTCATTAAAAGATATTTTTTCACTCCTATCAAATTCATTATCTGTGTCGGTGTCAGAAACGTTTTCTTGCTGTGGCGAGTTCAAAACAGAGCCAGTGATTTCATCATCAATTATCTGATATGCCAGTCTTGGCTCATCTGAACACATCATCCATACTAAAAACCTCTTCTCGGCTAAGATTTTTTTTCTGCTACTAACACAGAATCATTATTATTCGGTAATTATGATGTCATTATTGGATAAATATTTTTTCTTCGGTATTTCATTCTCCATTCTGCAGTTTCAGGAACCTATAAATTCAATGTTTATATTTTGAGAGGCAATGCAGATTTCAGGTCAGTGGATTTTCGGTACTTGACCGGACTTGCGTTGGGCAGGAGGTTGATCCACTTGACATTTGCTCGGCAGAATCCTTCTCTATTCCTGGGCCCTCGTTAGTTGCTGCTCCGGCCTCCTTCTGTATTCTGGACGTTGACTCTCAGGCTGCAACCGGGGCTGCTTCCTTCTCAGGCTCCTTTCTGACATTTCGGCTCTCCTCTTGACTGCCTTGGGCTGGCCTTGTCCATTCTTCTTTGGTCTTTTGCTGTTTGTCGAATTTCTATTTTCTGTGTTCTTTCTTTTCAGTCCATTTCCCCTGGTGTTTTTCCTTTTCTTGTTTCCTCTACTTTGTTGAGGAGAAACTTTCTGTTTCTGGCCTCTCGTTGCATTTGTTGCTGGTTCCTGTTGTTGCCGCTGAGGTGAATCTTCCGTGGAAGTCTGTCTTCCCGGATCCTGGAAGAAATCTTTAAACATTCCCATTTTATTACAGTCATAATACGGCTTGAGCTGGTCCACATTGGCAGTAATTTTCTCGCCATTCTTGGCTTTTAACACTACCACTGCTTGGGTGATTTTCTCGATAAGGAAATGGCCTTCAAAACACGGAAAAAATTTCCCCACCGTTTCTTCTGGAGCATTTGATAAAGCGTGTTTAATTTTCAAGACTTCATCTCTGACTTTATAATTCACCTCTCTTCTCTTTTGATCATAATAGTATTTTTGTTTCCTCTGGGCTATTTCCGAATTTGCTTTCGCTTCCCGTATCAACTTTTGAATGTCATGCATTCTAAATTCTTCTGCCCTTTGCTGGACAAAGAAAAGTTTGTCTAAGGGTGTCAAAATCTTTCTTCCGAGAAACAGTTCAGCGGGTGTTTTTTGTGTTGTATCGTGTTTGGCTGTTCTAAGGGCAAATGCAAATTCACTTATATGGCTATCCCAGGTAGAATGATAATCCTTAATATAACTTCGAATGATTTTAACTACGTTTCTATTAACCTGTTCCGCTATGTTTGACTGCTGACAATACGGGACCATCTTTAGGTGACGTATGCCCAGTTTTGCACACATTTCTTCAAAAATATTACTAACAAATTGGGGACCATTGTCGGAAATAACTTTTAGATACTCCCCGTATTTTAAAATATAATTATTCAAAATTGAATCTACTACAATTTTAGCACACGCGTGTTTTAACGGAATCAACTCCAACTACTTGCTAAAATGGTCCACTATAACTAAAAGATACCGGCTTTTGTTAAATTTACTTCTAAGATAAGGTCCCAGTAAATCAATCCCTGTTATTTGATTTGGGAACTCTGATTTAACACTATCAGAAACCCGGCCGGGCGGAAATTAATATAATTATTATATTGGCATGACTGGACATACGCCCTAGTAAACTTTTGCAGTTCAGAAAGAAAACTGCCTCGCGAACTCTTTCGATAGTTTTTCGTATGCCCAAGTGGCCAGAAGTAGGCGAATCATGCAATTCCTCTAATACATTAAATCTAATGCAGGTTGGGATAACCGGTCTAAACTCGTGGTTTTCATTAGTAGTTTTTGTATAAAACAAAAGTCCATCAATTATTTCGTAATTTGCGGCCCTACTTCTTATTGGCACAATATCTTGATGACTAAAATTGTGAGGGTCAGCTAAATAATTATATATATTTTTGAACTCCGGATCTTTTCTGAGTTCGGCTATTACTGTTTCACGAGAATCTAATACTTTGGATGCCAGCATGGCTATTCTAACCGTATTTCCATTTTCATTCAAATTAATTCTACTTAAAGCATCTGCCACAACGTTTTCCTTTCCCGGCGTGTGTTTAATTACTAGATTATATTCTTGTAATTTAAGTGCCCACCTTATTAATCTGGGTGATAAATTTTTTCCAGAGTAGAGTGTGGTGACTGCAGTGTGGTCGATATACACAGTTACTGGAGAACTTCCAAAATAAACACGGAATTTGTGCACTGCTAATAAAACTGCGAGAGTTTCCCTTTCCGTGGCCGAATAGTTTCTCTGGGTTTCATTCAACATTCGACCGAAAAAGGCCACGGGTTGCTCATTTTAATAGTTTCTCGGGTTTCATTCAACATTCGACCGAAAAAGGCCACGGGTTGCTCATTTTGAGGAAGAACTGCCCCAATCGCAAAATCTGAAGCGTCCGCTGAAATTTCTAGTCCTTCATCCCCCTCCGGGAATTTTAAGACGGGGGCTTGAGTCAAGGCGTCTTTCAGTTTTTGAAATGCCGAGTTGGCTTCTGCTGACCACGAAAACCTAGCTTTCATCGTCTTCAATTTGATCAGAGGCTCAGCTATTTTGGCAAAGTTTTTAATGAAGGACTGATAGTATGAACACATACCAAGAAACGATGATAACTTTTTGGCTGTTTTAGGAACAGGATAATTTTTGATAGCTGTAATCTTGGACTGATCCATTTTAATGCCATTCTGAGAAATTTTAAACCCTAAATAACGTAACTCTTTTGCGGCAAGTTTACATTTGGATGCATTTATTTTTAAGCCAGCTTTGTTTAACAATAAAAAGACTTCATAAATCTTGTAGGTGTTGTTCCAAACTATTACTTGTAATTATAATATCGTCCAAATAAATGAACGTAGTCTTACCAAGGACCGGTCTTAAGACAATGTTCATGCATCGTTGGAAAGTTGCCGGCGCGCCGGATAAACCGAAAGGCTTCCTAAGAAATACCTACGTGCCAGACTTCGTTATGAAAGAGGTCTTAGGGACGCCTTCGGGTTTTACCCCAATCTGAAAATTGCCACCCGTAAGATCTAATGTGGACATATACTTCGTGGAGGTAATATTTCGGATTATCTCTTCAATTATCGGCAAAGGGTATACAGGATATTTTGTGACTGCATTTTAATTGCGATAATCTATAGCAAAACGCCACCGCTTCGGGTGCGTAATCGGATAATCATTATTTTTCTTGCATAAAACTACTGGGCTGGCATAACTGCTAGAAAGCTCCAGCTGTGGGGGCTTATCATTCCTTTTGTCCACTGGCTACATTGATATCGTCAAATTGCCTCCCTGAAAATCTATCTTCGCTTCTGCCAATCTAAAAAAATCCACATCCAGAATAATACACATTTGCAGGTTTCGCACAATATAAAATAAGATTTTTACCTTCTCGTCGTTGATACGCGCAAAAAGTGAAACTTTTCCTAGGCATCTACACTTCTCTCCTTCGGCAGCTATAGCATTTGTGTCTCTTGCACTAAAAATTCTGTAACGACGAAAGTGGTTCTTCAAAAATTTTTCAGAGATAAAGCTACTTTGCGCTCTTGTATCCAAAAGAGCCGTCACCGGTATGTTGTTAATTAAGACTTCAATTTTCGGTAAACTTAAATTTTTAACGACCACGGTGTTTAAACTAATTGTGGAAGGATTTTGTGAGACTTCGGATTTCTTCACCTTCCTTAAAGAAATCTATTTTACTTTAAATCCTTCTTCTTATTCTGGCCATCTTCTGCATCTTTGCCCGTTTTTCGATTAAAATCTCATCATTCGCCACTCGACTTAGGAGATCCATCTTTCTTCTGCCATTGCTTCGCCTTGTTCCCGTAATTCTGTTGTTGCTTTTGCTGTGGTCTTGGCGTGTTCCATTGACTTCTTCGCTCAAATTGGCGACGTCATTCATTGTCTGCAGTTCTTCGACTTTCAAATTGTACGGCGAGTTCAAATAATTTATCCAAAGTCATTGGGTTTCTAAGCTTGATAAAATCTTGAACTTGGCTCAGCAGCCTAGAAGTATAATTCGAATGATTTCTGGATCCGGGCGACTTCCATACAAAAGCTTGAAAACTTGGATTTTTCTGAAGATAAAATTTGACAAATCTTCTATCTTTTTTTGGTATCTACTAAAAAGTTCCGCCTCCAGTCTGGCTGGATCTCATACAACAAGAAATGCTTTCACCAAAGAATTTTTAAAATTTTCATAAGTGTATGTGGGACTTCCCGGTTCCCCCAAAAGATTCTTTCCAACACGCTTGAACCAATTTAGCGCTTGGCCCTTCAAAGCGCTGGTGGCAAGAGTGACTTTCTGAAATTCGTGGACTGGATATAACATAAAATGTGCATCCAATTTTTCCTGAAAATTAATTACGACTGACTTGCCATCAAAACTTGCTGCTGGCTTCATGGCTGCCCGCATGGTTTGTACAATGTAGCCAAATCCTTATAGGGCAGCAGGTGACATCTCAGGGTTCTGCACATGTACTGTGGGTATCTCAGATTCATCTTCTTGCCTTTCAGGCCATCCTCTCATTTTTCTTTGTCGGGTGCCAGTATCACGACTGAGTGTTCTGTGCATACTTTTGGCGAACATTGTCGTAACAGTGTCAAAGTCCTGATCTCGAACAGGGAGCTGAATGCAGCTATGTTCTGGTAAGTGGTAGAATAACTGTACGTAGAAAGGATTTAAATTTACCCTTTATTTAAACCTCTATTTACAGCCACTTCCCAACTCAGAAGGAATAACAGAAAATAATGACCGCACTTGGGTCTAAACTGAACAATCAAATAATTTAAAATAGAGTAGAAAATTAAGTAGTCTTCTCATAGCTTTAAGCGCGAGGTTGGCCTCTATTCTAAACTATCAATGGTGCATAGCAAGATTTGGCTAATATTAATGCACTTAGATTACTTCAATAAGTATCAGAGTAATAGCGCTAAGGCTTAGAATTTATATACTAGCTAGTCAGGCGAACGTCGAACAGAGCCGCAGTGATCTGAGACTAAAAGCTCTCTTACACCGAGAAGTTCCTTGCTAACCTTTAAATACAAAACTTGGCTCCACTTCAAATTAGCATAAAGCTGAATCACATGCTCATTCTAACGAGAAGTTGAAATAAGAGTTCACAGGAAAGAGAAATTAACGTAGAACTTTGTTAGTTTAAACTAAAACCTTATTGCATTACTAATAGTTAAATTAACAGAGTTAGAATTTCTTGTACTTACAGTTTTTGCTTTAACAGTACCAAGTAAAAAATCCATTGATTTAGGAGAACACACTTTATTTAAACTAATAACGAATAAAAAGAGCACACAGCAAATCATGTTGACCATCACACAGCATGTATTATATCATCACCCCCGTACGCTTGAATGACGGATGTGTCGGGAGAAGAGACAGCTACGCTACAATAATTAATATGCATGCGCATAAGAAAAAAATGTTCGCTCACCTCTACCCAACATAAACATTTACTTTTGTAACTATCTATGGATAATTAAAGGAGGGGGATATGGTAATTAAGTATGAGCCAGCACTCTTTGATACACAACTAACATTCTATTACCACCTTTCAGTGATCAAATATATTTTCTGCATGAGATTGTCTGGGCCACTGGGATCTGATTTTTATTTTTTCTAGCCATTCTAAGCTTCTGTATTCAAAGAGAAATAAGAGGGGTATAGATTTCCTTCAAACCAGGTCCCATTTCATATTTTAACACTGTCGACACCTGTTAAGATTCCATCATATCTTCTATTGTACATTTTCATTACATAAGAATTAGACAACACTTGTGATTATTTAGTAGAATCCCATATGCATGGAAAGAGATTGCCTAATTTTTCAGCAAATCCAGTAAATGTGTGGTGCAAAATACAGTAAAAATTAACAGGATTATTAACTTGTATTATTCCAAGAGCATTTTGCTGGGAAAAGATTGCTGCGAAAATTATGATGTGCAGATATGTATTTACACTAATTGGTCTGAAGTTAATGTTGAAATAGGAAGAGAGACCATCACTGCTCTCTGTTGGCTAGGAAATAATAATAATAAAAATTACATCTTTCCTTCAGAATCCAAGATATCTTCTGAGACATAATACTTGTGATGTAGGAGAATCATGGTGGGTATTACTAATACTGCATGTTACTAATATCAAGCATGGCTAGTAACATTGATGCATGCCCTGCTAATATCCAGGTAATAAAATTATTACAAACCAACAAATAAGCAAAACTTTAGAAAGTTTTAAAATATAATTATGGCACTTGATACATATTTATAAAAAACTCAGTTTTGTTTGCTTTTTCCCAGTATGTTCGTTCATGTTTGTACTCTTTCAAAATCACTAAAATATTATTTTAATATTGATATTTAAAAGAAACATGTTTTAAGATGCTTCAGTGTCACACTGAAGATATAGGCATTGCAGTAGGCTAGAGAAGCGATGTTTCAATTTGCCTTCCCGCTTCTGTAACCACACTGTAAAAGGTTCTTTGAGTTCAGATGATAATTCAGGAATAAATCTTGGCACCTTTGAAATACCATTGAATTTTATTTTAATCGGTAATATTCATTTTACTCTTGCCCCATTCACTTTCACGCAACAAAAAGTGAAATGCCTTCTTTTGCTGAAAAAACTAGATTCATCAGTTGTACACTTCTGTAAGTTAATAATATCTTTAAAATATTTCAAGGTCGTTCTTCTCTAATATAAGTATTTGCTACTAGAAAATCTGCATATATTTCTTACCAGGTGTATGAAATGCAAATTTTTTTTCCCTTAAAAAAGCATGTTAAATTTGTAAAAATGATAAAAAGGGCTTTATGCAAAGTGTGCTTTATCACTTGTTATACATTCTTTCGACATCTTTTGGGCAATTTGTGAATACCATGGCAGTAAAAATCTTCCCCTTTTGCTGTGAACCATTCATCGAGCCATTTTTTCACATCTTCATACAAACCAAAGCACGCTGATCAAGTATGTGACCCATTGTTGCGAATAAGTAGTAATCGGAAGGAGCCAAGTCTGGTGAGTAAACTGCATAGGGTAGAACTTCCCAGCTGAGTGCTTCTACTGTGTCACGAACCAGTTTTGCTGTATGTGATGGAGCATTGTCATGAAGAAAAATGACTTTGTGTTGCCTCTTTCAGTATTCTAGCTTTTTTTCAAGCAGTGAACGGTTCAACTCTGTGAATTGTTGTTCGTAACATTTAGTATTAACCAATTCCTTAAATTTTAACAGCTCATAGTAGCCCCTCTGGTCCCACCGAACTCAGAGCATCGTCTTTCTGCCAAAGTGATTTGGTCTTGTGGACGGTGCACCTGGGTCTAGCCATAATTTTTTGCACTTGGGGTGCTCAAAATAAATCCACTTTTCATCCCCTGTAACTGTATGATGTAGAAATGGCTTCTTTTTGTACCGAGCAAGCAAAATTTCACTTTCTTGGCACTTTTCCATTTGCTTGCCGTTCAACTGATGTGGTATCCATCTACAGGTCTTCTGAATCTTTCCCATCTCTCATAACCAGTTGGAAACAGCTTGTTGACTAATGCTCATCTGTTAGTTTTTGTATTTGCAAATCACCTTCTTCCACCAGTGCTTGCAATTCTACATCTTCATATATTTTTTTTTTCGGTTTTCCGTGTTCCTTGTCTGCAACATCGAAGTCGCCACTTTTGAAATGCCGAAACCATCGTTCACATGTGTCTTGCAATGGAGCATCTTCACTATAAGCTTCTCAAAGTATTTGTATGATTCAGCAGCAGTTTTCTTCAAATAGAAACAAAAAGTTAATGCTGACAACAAATGTTCTTTGTTTGGTAAAAATTTTGACATATTGAACACAACAACACAACACTGCACAGGCTTTTCCAATTTATCACTCGTGGACATCTGACACTTGTTGATGACAGAGCAAATTGGCACATTATCAGATCTTTATAGCTGCATTGGATCTTTATAGCATCTGTTGTCCGAAATCCATGTTTCGTACTTGTATACTTTACTGTGTGGAATTTTCACTCTGTGCAGATAAAATTAAATGCTTAATTTCATTTTTACATATCCAAATATAACTTTGAGATTCAACAATAAAAACTCATTTGGAAACTTTTTTTTTTTTTCTGTTCTTTCGTTGTGATAAATGCTTAGTGATAACAGCCTCAGTGACACTGAAGCATTTATGATAGATCTTATATTTATTCTGATGGTTTACTACTAGATGATATATTAAGCGTAAAAAGCTTTTGACATTGAGTCAAAATTGAAAGTTTAAATTAAATGAAATCACTTTTCTGTGTTTATTATTTTGGTTCGAATTATGTAATGTATGCAAAAGTAACAACTGACTTTATATGACAGTACTATTGAAGTTTATAATAAAAATTGTGTAACAATAATCCTTTATTTTTTAGACTTTAGATATATATGAAAACTTAGACTTTGAAAACAAAGATGGTGGAGTATGGAAACAAGGGTGGAATATTGAATATGATTCTAGTCAGTGGAATGAAAACAAAAAACTAAAAATATTTGTTGTACCTCATTCTCATAATGATCCAGGTACTCTTTTCTTCATGTTGTTTAATTCATATTTAATTTTACCTTTCTCTCTATATATTCACCTCTTTAAAATTTAACGAAGCATTTCTTTTATGGTGTTACAATTTATATATATATATATATTTTGCCATTTTACTTATAGGCTGGATAAAAACATTTGAAAAGTACTACAAAGACCAAACACAACATATTTTAAATAATATGGTTTTGAAAATGAAAGATGATAAAAAGAGAAAATTTATATGGGCTGAAATTTCATTCTTTGCTTTGTGGTGGGACAAGGTTGATAGAAACACTCAACTTAGTGTCAAAAGGTAAACCTTTAAATAACGTACTGTCATATTTTTGTTGAAATTTTTTTCTGCTTTTGTATGATCTTTTGAGTATTATATCAATTACAGACTCATATCCAATGGTCAATTAGAAATTGTTACAGGAGGCTGGGTTATGAATGATGAAGCTACTGCACATTATTATGCCATGATAGAACAAATGATAGAAGGACATCAGTGGTTGGAGCATAATCTTGGTGAGTACCATGTTCTTTAAAACAATCAGCCAATTCATTGTAACAGTGACTAGTTGTTTATAATATTTAGTGAAAAAAAATTTTGAAGGTGATGGGGGGGATTTTATCAGAAGATAGAAGAAAATGCTGAAAATAAAAGGTGATGGATTAAAGCATATATGATTAATTACATGCATTATGATCATAAAATAAAAATCTTGGATTTTATCACAAGTCGATAAATATAGGCAAGCTATTTTGAATATCATTTGTTGTGGAAAACTGGGTGAAGAACAGCAACCTTGAACTAGTGAAGATTTTGAATAAAAATATCAGTTTTGAAGTTGATCAGAGATTGTTCTTTCATCTCCAGGAGCAAAAAATTTCTTTACAAATTAAGTTAGATCATTGCTTGTAAATACTGCATAAATAATATATTTCAGTTTCCTTGTGGAACAAATTTATATGAACAGAAAATCATCTGCACTAATTTACTTGCAACTTTCATATATTTTAATATAATTATACAAATTTAGTAAAGAATTTGAAAGTGATAAAGGCAAGCTGACATAGAAATGTAAATCAGTGTGTTTGCAATGGAGCTACCATCTCCTTATCTTTTGATCTGGTTATCACAGTAGGGTTTGAAGTACACTACTTAGAACAAATGGAAGAAAATGAATACAAAGTGACTGAATGCAAAGTGAGAATCCTACTGAATTGTAATGTGCTGTTTGGTATATTAAATAAGTATCTATTAAATATTAAATATCTATTAAATCAATAGACGTTGATGTAAGATAATGAGTTGCTAAAATGCTAAATTTATAGGTGAAAAATCATTCTTAATAAATCTAAATAAATAATATATTAGTAAAAGTCTATTTCTAGATTTAAACAAAAGAGTGTGACTTTAGAAATGTCTGTAGTAACATCTTTTCAATTTCAGAGCATTTTGTATCATACAGTATTGACAGGACATTTATTCACATGGCAAAACATGTTTTGTCATTCTAAGAGGCATTATAACTTCTAACTTGCATGTGGTTTGGCAAACACCCAATTCTCCCAGTTTTATCTTTTGATGTGATATAAAATCTTTCATTCCGAAGGTTTTTTATTGATCATGGAGTATTTATAATATTCCTCATGAATGCAGTTTTAAATACATAGTACAATCTGGCAGATTTTTAAAACTGAAGATAAGCAAATACATGTGCTGTATTAAATAGAAGGGAATGAAAAATCTTCAAACCATTCCATTATATGGGTAAAAATCACAACTTTCAATTTTTTTTCATTAATTTGCACCTTAATTTGGATTTCTTGGAAGATTCTGAAACTTTTCTGCATTCAGCAAGCATTATTTTCTTGCTTATTTGTGCTAATTTGATTGAATTTCTTTATTTGTTTACTAAAAGTATATGGCCACAGAGTCCGCCCTGTATGAAAGGATGTTTTATGAAACTGATTTTCAGTTATTATTTGCAACTACTGTACCATTTAATATTTAAATAAGATAAATTAAAAAATTTAACCTCTGACATTAATGATTACTGAGGGAGATTTTGTCTTGATCCATGAAACAGTAAGTAGCAGATGTAATTTAATATGATTGTGTATGAATTTGACGATCACAAAGTATAAACTTTTTGCTTGTAATGGTAATAATGGAAATACCATTAGCGTATGAATGTAAATACAGCAAAAATTACCGTTGTTAATGGATAGATTAAAGCAAGGACAATGCCTGTGCATCCATGTCTGCATATTATGTATCGCTGAACCTTGCTAACTGCTAAGCTTCTGCCCTAATTGGAATTCTGAGGGAGAACACATTGGGGAGCAGTTCAAAGTTCTTCTAACCCTCTTCCTCTACCATCAACCTATTGAGAGAATTCCAGCTCACCATGTATTTTGAGTGCTCCCTTGCTACACATGCACTTACAAATAAATACCCATGCCTTCTCCTGAATTTGGGTCTCACCCCCTTTGATATGGCATCATGAAGCACTATCCTTGTGGATCCTTGCTAGGATAAGCACTATCCTTGTGTTCTACACTTGATAACAATGTCATTTAGACTTTTGTTGTACATGTGCAGAAGAATGTGAATTCTGATCATTTGTGCCTCAGAGTAAGTTGTAATGAAAAATGCCAATTTTTACCATGATAATTTTTAACTGCTATATTATCAGTGTGTAAATTTTTTTCATGCATTCTTTGTTTACAACAGCTGAAAGTATCAGCTGCAGTTCCCATAATGAATTCTGTGCAATTTTTTAATCTAGATTGAGCCTTTTTTGGGGGATTTTCTAATGTAAGTATATATCAAGCAGATTTTCCTAGGAAATGCTCCTTACACATGTAGTCATAGCTGCCATATTTTTCATCACATCTCTTAGTAGATCAAAAAAAATCTTTCTGTTTTTAATTTTTAGCTTATTTCACCATTACGAACATGGCTTTGACCTGTTGTTCTAAAATTGCTGTTGTTATATAAAGCTGAAAATTAACCTAGGGACAATGCGATTGATGAACGCCTAGGAGAGTTTAAGTTTTAGACTGAAGATCTCTTATTAAATTTTGAGAAAGTAATGTATCAATAAGCAGTAGGTTTTGATCTCAAAACTCTGAAATTACTATGAGAATAAATATCTAAGTCTTTCTTATACTGCATTATCAGTCTTGGTTAATCTTTGCAATAATGCTGAATAGGAATAGGTATTCAGTCAAGTAAGGAAAAGAAGGATATAATTCAGATCATCTCTGTCAAATGCAGCTGTAGAAAAACTGTTAATCACCAAATGTTGAAGACAATTATGATGATGTATTCTTAAAAAGGTATGATAGCAACATTATCGTCGTCTCTTAATGAAACTTAAATTGTATAAATTCCATCCTCCACTTCTAGTGATTTTCAGCATAAAATTTGTTATCAATTTTTATTAAATCTCCATTGTTGTAATCTACTGTAGATGTTTGTAGAACTTTTTTGTGAAGATTTAACCGATGTTTAATCTTTTAATATTTAATTTCGTTTTACATCAATAAATTGTACATTACTAAGTTTATTCACTTAACTGTATGTGCATAAATTATTAATCTTATTTTTATTGCATTTGAAATACTTTGTTAAGAAAGTTTTTTTTTTTTTTTTTTTAATATACATATCATGAAAGTTTAAGGAAATTACAAAATTAAATTAGCTACAAAATAAAAAATTCGGACTATGTAATTAAATTTTAATAACTTGAACCATATAGTATAAAGTGAATTTAAGTCAGTTTGAAATTCTCTTGAAATCGTGTCAGCATGTTACATGAAATCCTTTCAGTTTCTCCTTGTTTTCTTTTGAAAATCTTCCAGTTTTTCCTATTTCAAGGTTAGTAGCTATGATGTAGCTCATTTGTGGTTTCATATAAAAATGCCTGTGTTTTGTCTGTTACTAAGGTGTGCACTTGGATGCATACACACACACACACGCACATTAAAAAAAAGGTTAGTGCGTACATTCTTGTGTTCCCTGAGAAACATTCACTCGATAAAAGTGCACGTGACAAAAGCCCCCTCCCAAAAAAAAAAACTCATTATGGTAATTGCCCATGCAACAATTACCCACCCTGATGAAAGCCCACTTTGATGAGCACACACTGATGAAAGCCCACATTGGTAAAAGTCCACACTGATAGAAGTCTACATAATCAAAAGGACACATTGTTTTTATCACTATAAAATGTATTTATAATTGTAATTGTAGTAAATGGAGTTTTCAGATCTGAATTTTAATGTTTTAAAAGTAAGTAGGTCTGTCTATATTTTATTACTACTTTGTTTATTTTATTAGGTTGCAAACAAACTTTCTGCTTTCTTATTAAGTGATTAGCTATAATGTGTCAATGATAAATCTGAAAATATCTTTTATTATTAATTTATTTATTTAATTCTGGTATGTGCATGTGAAAATTAAAAATATTTTGAAGTTCGCATGCTATTTTTAACGCAACCTTGTTGTGATTAAATATAATTATGGTTAATTATTAAAAAAATGTTGGAAATGGTGTTTGATCAAAGAACAGAAAAAATATATTTTACAGCTAAGACAGAATATTTTAAGCCCCTCTTAGTTCTTGAATTAAAATAATGTAAAGTAGTAACTTCATGGACTTATGTTAGGTTATGCTGACTAAAAGTAGCATTCCCTTTATTTAATTGTTTATTATTTGAAATCAGATTAGACGCCTATATCAGGAAATGTATGACAGAAATCGTGTGGAAAATTTCTTTCATTTTAAAGAGAAATTTTTATCTTCCTTCTCAATGTGACATTGTGGACAGAGGGTATAAGTTTGTTTGAAAGTGCACATTTCCTTGTAGACCCCCCAGTAGTTGCCTTGAACTATAAAGAATCTGCTTTATAACAATCTTTATTCATTCTACTCATAATATATTCTTTAAGCGAAAGATGCCTGCAGCGCAGTGCGGCTAATGACGCTATTCTGCCAAAAATTAAACATGAACAACTGTTGCCATTCATAAAAACTCAGTAGTAAAATAAAACATGTTGCCAGTAATGATTATTGTATAAATGATAACATAAAATTAAATACTGAGAAAATAAATAAGGTAAAAGAAAAAAAGAAATGCAAATATTAAATATACATCCAAACATTACTCTCACCCTTGCTATTGCATTAACAATACATCATACCCAATGCAATGGCAATGGTAAAAGTTTTACCATAGGTCTTTTAAAATAACCATTGATAGTTTTTACTGTAACTACTCTACCATTTGCATCCTTTCTAGGATGAATTTCAACAATGCGACCTAATGGCCAAACACCAGGAGGCATGTTGTCCTCCTTAATTAATACAATATCATCTACAGCCAAATTGGAACTTGTGCCTTCCATTTGTATCTTTGTTGTAAGGAATTTAGATACTCCTTATAATATCTTTTCCAAAAGCTTTGTTTCATTTGCTGTAATAATTCCCATCGTTTTAATAAAGTGCTTTTGGGAATATTAGAAAAATCCTGTTCTGGGATACTAGTAGTAACATCCCCGGTTAAAAAATGTGAAGGAGTCAACACATCTAAATTAGCTATATCCGTGTGATTAGTTTTAGACAAGGGTTGTGAATTTAACACAGCTTCAATTTGAGCTAGTAAGGTAGTTAATTCCTCAAATGTTAACTTTGTCTCTCCGATCATTCTTTTCAAATGAAATTTTATGGACTTGATCCCTGACTCCCACAAACCACCAAAGTGGGGAGAAGCGGGTAGAATCATTTTCTATTCCATAGTATTTTGTGCCAAATAATTTAAAATAAATTTATTGCTCTTAGGTGAAAGTAGTAGAGTGTGCAATTCAGACAATTTTCTTTTTGCCCCAACAAAGTTCGTACCATTATCCGTAAATACGTATTGAGGGGTACCACGCCTTGATACAAACCGCCTAAGAGTAGCAATAAAAGAATCTGCAGTTAAGTCGCTAACTGCCTCAATATGGTAAGCTTTGGTAGCTAAACATACAAACAAAGCTATATAACCTCTAGTTGTCTTAAAGCAACTACCTTTGTAACGTTTCAAAATTACAGGACCGGCGTAATCAATGCCAGTACTGAAAAATGGTCTCTCAAGTGTCACTCTTTGTTTTGGCAAGTTTCCCATTACTTGATTATTGGATGACAATTTATACCTGTGACAAACAATGCATTTATGGATAAAAGATTTAATAAGTTTCTTACCATTTACAATCCAATTGTTTTGTTTTAAAATGTTAGCTAGCAAACTAGGCCCTGCATGCATATAAGTTACATGATATTGTTTAACAAGTAACAAAGCAATCTTATGTTGACCTGGGATAATTATGGGATGTTTGCCATTGAATGCCAAGTCAGAATTTTGCAAACGACCTCCCACCCGTAAAACACCATCATTATCTAGAAAAGGAAAAAGTGAGCTTAAAACACGTTTAGGACTTAATGATGAATTATTTTTGAGGTCGTTTATATCTTTATGGAAGTGCACAAACGGAATCCATTTAATGATCAACTTCTTGCCTTTCATTAGATGAAGGTACTATTGCAGGATTTTCTCTTCAGAACCAATTCTTTGCACCTAGAAATAAATCTTAAGCAAAATGAAATTACATTAACTATTTTAGATAAAGAAGAACAGTTCTGAAATAAGTTATCCAGAGTGTCATTAATCAAATAAGCTGTTGCACAAAAAATTGATTTTGTCCTTTTTTCAGCTAAAACAGTTGCATCACTACTGGTCTCGTTACTGATAGAACATTATAGAGGCCAATTTGAACTGTTGAATGCTAAGAATGATGGCCCATGCCACCATAGGGATAAGTTCGGTAGAAGTTTAGGATCAATTCCTCTAGAAGGAAGATCAGCAGGGTTCTGTTTCGAGGAAATATAGCTCCATTGTTGATAGGGAATAGCATCTAATATTTCTGAAGTCCTGTTTGAGACAAAAAGCTTTCATTTTCGAGGATGAGCTGCTAACCAACAGAGAACCACCTTAGAGTCAGTCCAAGCGTGGAAGGAAATTTCAGTGCTGGAGAAGACCTTACGGACAGCTTTGATTAGTCTGGCAAGGAGCAATGCACCTAGGAGTGACAGTCTAGGTATAGATACTTGTTGAATGGGTGTGACTTTGGTTTTAGCAACCACCAAATTGACTTCATTTCTGTCGTGAGATGTTGGTTGAACACAGTAGATGACAGCAGCGTACGCAGATTCTGACACGTCACAAAAACCATGGAGATAAATGTGGTTAGATGTAGTTTAAGCCACCTGGAAATTTTAACATTGCTGAGAACCTTAAGATCTTCTTGAAATCGCTGCAACTTCTCTTTCCATTCTTTAGGGAGTGGAGCATCCCAGTCAAGTTTTAACAACCACAACTGCTGATAAAACATTTTCAACTTGACTGTACATGGCGATAGCAAGCCAAGAGGATCAAAGATTTTAGAAGATTGAGAAATGAACTAGTAATTTCAGTTCCAAAATCCATAGAAATGTTAGATAAGAATACGTCTTCTGTAGAGTTCCAAAAGAGCCCTAACGTTTTGGCACAATCATCTGAATGAACTTCCAGGTCACTTTCTTCCTGGTTATCAATGGATAAATTTTCGAGAAGCTCAGGGCAGTTTGATCTCCATTTCCTTAAATTAAATCCACGTTTCTCTAATAACTGTGAAAGCTTAGAGCATAGGTCAATTGCTTCTTCTAAACTGTGTGATCCAGATAAACAATCATCTACATAGAAATCATTTTTAAGAACGGAAGATACATGAGGATGATCCTGTTCTGAATCCAAAGCAATCTGCCACAAACAGCATGTTGCTAAGAATGGGGCAGATGCAGTGCCATAAGTAACTGTACATAATTTATGTCTGCATTTTTGAATTAACAGATTCTCTCCAAACAATTCTTTGTAAATGTTGATCCTCATTATCTACTAAAATCTGGTGGTACATTTTTTCTATGTCAGTAGAGAAAGCTATTTTATGTATATGAAAATTGAGCAATATTGAAAATATATCTCATTGTAGTGTTGCACCTACCCCTAAAACAGAATTCAAAGAAACTGAATTTTTAAGTTTACATGATCCGTCAAATACTACACGAAGTTTAGTGATAGAGCTACTCGATTTAACAACAGCATGATGTGGTAGATAATATACTTGATTATTTTCTTCAGTATGAACAACTGGAGCTATATGATTTAAAGTTTCATATTTTTGCATGAACTCCTTGTAGGTATGAACTCCTTGTACTGTACTTAGCTTCCGTCAGTGAAAACTTCTTGCTTAAGTACAAAATTGGGTGTTCGGCATTGTTCTCATCCATTTGCGTTAATACTACGCCCATCCCTAAATTGGAAGCATCGGTTTGCGCAAGAAAATCTTTAGTGTAGCAGGTTCCTTCGTTAATTTTTCCTTCAACTGATTAAATGCATCTTCGCATTCCTTTGTCCAAAGAATCTCCCCCTTCTTTGCTTTCCCCTTTAAGGCATTCGTGAGTGGAGAAGCTATAACTGAAAACATGGGAATATACCTACTGTAATAACCTGCCAAACCTAAAAACGTCCTTATCTGAGTTTTTGTTGTCAGGGTGGGATAATCAGCTACTGCTTTAACCTTTGCCTCAGCCGGCCGTCTGATTCCTTGTCCTACGATGTGCCCCAGATATGTCACATGGTTTTGAGCAAAACGAGATTTTGAAGGCTTGATGGTCAAATTTGCCACAGTTATTTTTCCCAAAACACAATTTAAATGCCTCATATGATCTTCCCAAGTATTAGAAAAAATAGCCACATCGTCCAAATACGGGACAGGAAAACCTTCACACCCTTTTAATAACTCAGCCATCAACTTACTGAAAAAGTAGGGAGCGTTTTTCAACCCAAATGGCATATGCAGTGGTCTAAATGTCCCAAATGTTGTGACAAGAGTGGCCAATCTTTGGGGCCTTGGACTTAGAGGAATTTGCCAGTACCCCTTTGCCAAATCTAGATTTGTTATATACCTGGCAGACGAAACAAGCTCCACTCTCTCCTCTATATTTGGTAGGAAAACTCGGTGCGTATTACTTCATTTAGGCGCCGGTAATCTATACACAGCCTCGGATCTTTACCCGGCGCCTCCACCAGAATCATAGGTGAGGTGTAGTCCAATTCCTCCACCTCGATTATGTGCAAATCTAGCATCCTCTGAATTTCGGTTTTCAAAATTTCCGTTTGCCTTTGAGAGGCTTTATAGGGTCTAGATCTAACTAGTTTGTCACTTATTAGTTCAATATCATGCACTACTAATTCTGTTGTTCCCGGCTCTTTGGAGAAATTCTTAGAAAATCTCTTTAGTAAATCTCATAACTGATCTACATGGCGAGGTTCCAACTGAACTTCTAAGCTGCTAGATTGGATGTTCTCTTCAAAATTGTAAATATTAGGATTTGGATCTAGATACGGAAAATCGACCTCTTGATCCGCACCTTCTTCATTCTTACTTTCAGCTGATAAAGCATTGATTTCCTCGAGTCTTTTATAATAGGGTTTTAACATATTTACATGATAAATATGAGATTTCTTTCCAGACATTTTTACAATGTAATTTGTGTCCGATATTTTGTTTTCAATAACTCCCAGCTCCAACCGCTGGGCCGCCACCTTATTCGGTTTCGATGTAGCAAAAACCAGTACTAAATCCCCTTTTTTGAATTCACACTTCACGGTGTTTTTGTCATACCATACCTTATGCTAAGCTTGCAGTTCTTCCATTCTTTGCACTGCGATATCCTGACATCGTTTTAATTTATTCATCATTTCGAAAACATATTCAGTTACTGGATTTTCTTCATTCTGCTTCTCCGTCCAGTGCTCAAATAATAAGGTTTCGGGTGTCCTTAAATTCATACCATGCACTAATTTGGCAGGTGAAAACCCAGTGCTTTCGTGGGTTACAGTTCTTAAGGCAAGCAATGCTGAGGGAAGGTGTTTTTCCCAATTCGTTTCAGCCTCGAGACATAGAGTTCGTAATAACCGTTTGATTGTTCGATGGAAATGTTCGATTGGATTTGAGTGGGGGTGGCTAACCGAACTATGACTAACCTTAATCCCAAACCTGTCAAAAAATTCCGTAGTACGTGCACTTACGAAAGACGTTCCAAGATCACATTGGATTTTTTTCGGAAAACCCATCTGACTAAAAATATTAATCAGGGCTTCCGTCACAGAAACTGAACTCACATCACTTACTGGAATAGCATCAGGGTATTTAGACGACAAGCATATGGCTGTTATTAGGTAACATGTCCCCGTTGAACTGACCGGCAGGGGGCCTACTGCATCAATGTTTAATTTAGAAAAAATTTCTTGAATCACGGGTACTAGTTTCAGAGGAGCTTTCTTCCTTTCATTTGGTCTCCCAGCTCTCTGACATTTGTCACAGGAACGAACGTAATCTTCAATTTCCTTATAACAACCAGGCCATAAAAAGTACTGTAAAAGCCTATCCTTTGATTTGGTAATCCCCAAATGAGCCGAAGTCCCTCCGTGGCATAATGCTTGGATTTTCTTCCGAAATTCTATCGGCACTACTACCATTTTTTTCTCATTCCCAAAACGATCTCTTTGAACCCGGAATAAAAGATCGTTCTCAATACGGTAGGTTTGTTTCGATGATTGCTCTCCATTTCTTGAGCTAACAGAGTCGTAAATTGCTTTTAACGTTTCACACCTTTTTTGCAAGTCACTAAATGTTCTTCGATCAGTCTTTATTAGAGCAATTTCTCCCCTGCTACTCGCTGCTTGTGGTAGCAAATTCTTCGTTCCCATGGTAGGGTCAAGGATTGGAGTGGGGGATTTACTTACCCTGCCTTCCCGAAAAGTCGCTTCTCTCGAAACCCGATCCGCCACTTCCTGTGGAGTTTGTCTTTTCTTTTGGGCCATAGCCCGCATCTCTATGGCATTTATGGAGTTTGGAAGTAGTAATTGTAACCTTCCTGCGGTTTGATTTCCCAGAATATACAGACCTCTGTCTAAATCCTCTCCAACGATTGCGGCTTGAGTTTGGATGTGGCCTATTTTATTCATCTCAAGCTCTATGCATGATAATGGCAGGCATTTCGCTTCCAAATCCAAAAGGCTTCTTACCCCATACTGTTTCTCCCATAAACATTTCCGGAGTGATATAGTTACGACTCACCAAATCGAGGCTTGCTCCGGTGTCCCGCAGCAATTTAATAGGATGACCATTTACTCGTGCGTCCGTAATAAACGGAGACAACAATTCCTCTGCGCCTTTAAATTGGTATATGTTGTTTACTATGGCTGATGATTTATCCTTTATGAGTTTTGGGCACTGGAGCCTAAGGGGATTTTCCAAGCCACATTCAAAGCACTTAGGAGCCCTTTTTTTTTTTCAAATGCTTTGTTTCAGCTGGTCTTCGTTTGTTCTGCCTGAGACGAAACATTTTTTTTTCTCGTCTTCTCTTTTTATCTTTAGGATCAGTTAAATTCCTGTCATTTTTCCTTCGGTCTTGATACCCCGAATGGGCCGATTTCTTCCGAATTCCTCATGACATCTTCATAGTCATCTAACATATCTGCCAACTTGGCTGCTGGAGTAACTTTTACCCAGTCGTCCAAGAGATGCTCCTTAACATCGCTTCCGACTCGACGTTTCATTTGATCAGTAACCATCAAATCCTTTAGTTTCTCGAAATCGTTTATCTCCAGACCGCTTAACCATTCATCTAAATAATTTCTCAGTGCAAAACTCAAATCCCTCCATATTTCATCTGATCTTCGCTGATGCTGAATAAATTTAAGGTGGAATTTTTTGGGTCTCAATTTGAATCTTTTTAAAAGTAAAGCTTTTACATATATGTAGTCGCATGCTTTTTCTTCGGGTTCTTTAGATATAAGTTGTACGATTTCCATGGGCAATAGTGCTAACAAATGAGCTACCCAGTCGCTCTCCTCGATCCTGAGCCTCTTCGCTTGTCTCTTAAACATTGTCATATACAAACTAATATTCCCACTATTCGAATAAAATTTTTGAATAATTTTTTGTATCTCACGATGAAACTGCTTATTACTCAACCCTGAATTTTCCGATACCGCAGGCGACGATCTACCCATTGCCTCGATCCTTAACCGTTCTAATTCAAATTGTCTTATCTCCCTAGCCCGGCGATCCTCTCTCTTGTTCTGTACGTCTCCTTCTCCAATCTATCATTCACTATTCCTTCAAAAACACCCTTAACGAACTCTTCATCATACCTGCACTGTCTTGAATTAGAGATTTTAGCTCCACAATCTTTAGACTCATTGAAGCCTCCCCCCCAGTTCTAATGAGAGGCTGTATAAGTCATTTTTTTTTCCTTTTCCCAAGAATGCCATTTTTAAACACAGCCTTAGGGTGGCAAATCAATTTCTAAGCAAACTATCACTGTTCGTGCACAACCTTACAAATCTAACCAAAATTAACCTTAATACACTAACACTTCAGTTTTTCCAAAACAAAATCGAAACCAAATGTTTAACTCATCTTCATAGGCACAAATTACATAAATCTATTAACACACTTCAAGCAATTTAAACAAAAAATCACTATTTCTTGATCTCACAAATACTGTGCTAACATTAAGTCAATTCATTAAAATTAGAAAACTCCAAAGCAATTACTTAAAATGCAATTAGCAAAATGAACTCATCAACAAAAATTAAATCTCAAATACTTCAAATTAAGTGATAAATGGATTCAATAGCTAGGTGACCACAAAACATTTCATCACTTCTATTCAAAAACGTAATATTCACACAAGATACAAAATAAAATAGAAATTGCATATAATAAAAATTCAAAATAACATTCTATGTGGTCAATTCTATAAACACACTTCAAGCAATAAAAAAAATCACATTTCTTGATCACACAAATACTGTGCTAATATTAAACAATATCTAAATTAACTGTTTAGGGTAAGTCGCTGCCTTAATGTAAAAATCAAGGTACTTACCCCATTCGCTGACTTGTTCAATGAAAATTCATTGACACTGTATCTAGACTCTGATCTTCGGAATCACAAGATTCCCACCAACACCGAATTTATGTGATCGATGACGGGGAAAAAAACAGAAGCGTGGCGATTTTCTAAAATCTCACTTGGAACAAACGAAGTAACTGGAATCAGGATGATTCTCTTCAACTTCACTGAATCAGGATGATTCATCCACAGCATAAGATCAGGTTGATTCTCGTCTTCATGGAATCAGGATGATTCACTTAAAACTTCTTGAATTGGGATGATTCACTTCATTGAATCAGGATGATTCATCGCATAACATATTCTCTTCATACTTCACTGAATCGGGTTGATTCTCTTCATACTTCACTGAATCGGGTTGATTCTTTTCAAACTTCATTGAATCGGGATGATTCATCACACAGCATAGAAATCAGGATGATTCATTTCATATTTCATTGAATCGGGATGATTCATTACACAGCATAGAAATCAGGATGATTTCATTCCATCAACTTATGCAGAACAGTATCACTTCTTCGTTTTTACTAGTGGGCCTTTAAAAATCCCATAAGCTGCCACCAGTTGTAGCATAGTCGTGCATTCTTCAATTAAACAATACCTTTTCTAGGTTAAATATTTACTATACAACTATGTACAGATTACATTTTAGAAGAAAATAAAACATTTTCACTACAGTACAGCGTGCTAAGCAGTGTCCGCTCACTTCTCTTCCACATGGCAATCCCTCGTTACTCCCACCTGCGACCAGGGGGACAGTCTGTTCCCCTCTTCCAGCCGGGGCGAGAAAAAGAGTTCTGTATCCCTTCTTTGAGGGTGGGTAACCAAGTGTTCTTTAGAGCAAGGAGACGTTACACTTTCTATTTATTTGTGCTATGAAATTTGGATGAAAGTGGTATTCCTGGAAAGACATTTTTATAGATTACTGTGAAATATTAATTTTATTGTGGGAGGGGGGGAACTTGAATTGAAATTTTAATGGGGGAATGGGAAGGAAAAGATTAGCACTCTTCGTGGTCTGATTTAGCCATCAAACAACAAAGCTCTCTACTTCTAATTCTGCATTCAATTACTGAGAAAATCAATTTTTCCTCTTCATTGATAATTGATCACATAATTTTATGTATGTTATTTTATATTTCATTGCAGCATCTATAGTTTAAAGCTAAACCAACTTTTATAATTTTTTTATTAATTTTTGAATAATTTACTTTCATCATTTTACTTACATCATTTTGTATACATTTTTATTTTCCAGTGCATATTAAAAGTACTGGTAGTAGCTTTTCTTAGTATCTTTTCTCCCTGTCCTCTATCTAAAGGTTGATGTCATGAGGGGAAAAGTTATTTAGCGTAAAGAATCTGTGTGTGAATAATTTTCATTGGTCCAACTAATAAATACATGTTTATAGATCTATGGGCTTCAGCAGGGATTAATATTTAGGACTCACCTTTGCTAAGTCAGGCTGCTAAACTCTGAGTAAAAACTTTAAGGCCAGTAAAAATTTTTGAGAAAATGTAAAAGGAAATAAAAGGGATTCAAATAATATTAATTATTAAAGTTCATTGATAAGAAATAAATGCTAAAAACATAATTTGTAAATACATAATTATGAGAAACATGTGGTTATTTACAAAGTTAGTATTTCTGCCTGAGTTAAAACTTTAAGGCCACCAGTCATTTTTTAAAAATAAATATAATATAATCATGTAATTACCATTGCAACTACTAGCTTGTGACAACGCTGCAAGTTTCATATTTGTCATACGTTTCTTCGAAGTATTGGTGATCTTTGTGAAGATTGCGAAGGGTAAGAAGTTAACTGATCGTGAAAGAGGAGAGATCGAAGCTTTGTCTTCAACAGGAATGAGTAGTCGTGCTATTGCGATAAAGATAGGAAGATCAAAGACTGTAGTCAACAATTTTTTGAAATTGAAAGACAATTATGGTAAAAAGAATAATGGGGGAAGACCTAAAGCTTTGTCTTCGCGTGATGAAAGAAGAGTTTGCCAACTTGTATCTACTGGAAAGTACTCAACCAGGAAACTGATTCCGACGACAAGTTTAAAAGTTTGTCAAAACATGATTTATAACACAATTAGAAGGTCTGGAAGGTTCACTTATACAGCAAAACTCACTAAGCCTCAGTTACTGCAGAGACACAAAATAGAGCGTTTGAACTTTGGCCAGAAAGTCATGACCTGGGACAACCAATGGATAGAAATTATTTTTTCTGACGAAAAAAACTGAAATTTGGATGGATCAGATGGCTGGAATTTCTACTGGCATGATATAAGAAATGAAAAAGAATTATTCTCCAAGCGCCAATTAGGGAGAGGGTCTGTCATGACTTGGGGCTGTTTTGCTTACAATGGTGTGGACTCAATTGCATTCGTTTCAGGTAGAATGAATTCACAAGGATACCAAAATGTCCTAACAAATCATCTTTTGCCAAGTGCTGAATGTCTTGCTGGAGAAAACTGGAAATATCAGCAAGACAATGCATCAATCCATTCGAGTAACAGCACAAAAAATTGGTTCCAAGTCAACAATGTTGAAACTGAAATGGTCAGCTAGATCACCTGACCTAAGCCCAATCGAGAACCTTTGGGGTGACTTAGCAAGAAGAGTTAATGCAAATGGGAGACATTTTACATCAACAACAGAGCTACAATTTACTATCGAAGAAGAATTGTATAAAACCGACCCCACCCTTTGTCAAAAACTCGTTTCATCCATGAAAACAAGAATATTTGAAGTAATTTGAAGAAATGGCTCCCACACAACCTTCTACAAATTTGTAATGTTTTTCTTATATGCTATTTTCAATGTTGGCCTTAAAGTTTTTACTCAGGCTCAAATATTCATCTGTGTGTTCTGTAATATTTTCTAATAATAAAATATTTGCAAATTAATTTTTCTACTTTCTTTACTTTTATTTAAGCTCAATAATTATCAGTCAAATGGTATTTTAATTCCTCAATGGTATTTAAATGTTTCCATTTTCTCAAAAATTTTTACTGGCCTTAAAGTTTTTACTCAGGCTGTATTACCAAGTGCGTTAACAAAACCTGAGAGCCAGCTTTAGATAATTTGTGCTTAAGGAAGGAACTGCTGGGGTACTTCATTATATGTTCTCTTTGAAATACATCCAAGTAGGTATGTGTCTTGTTTGGGTATGAATATCTTTGTCTTGAATGTAACTCAAGTTGGCCGAGTCATGACTACATATCTCTTTTGAGACAATTCTTGTTTGTCTCTTTGGGGACTGGCGATGAATGCCAGTATATGCATTGTTGCTGTTCAGTAAACAATTCACACTCTAAATGAATTTTCAAGTGATTTTGTGTTTTTTCACATAAAATTTTTGTAAATTCATTAAGCATGAATTTTAGGAAAGTTAATGAGAAGAGTCGAGCAGTGAAGAAAATTGTTCGGATCACCATGGATGTGAGAAAAGAAATTATTGAAAAGTACGATGATGGCATGAATATTTGACACTTAGCTGTTGCATACAGTATGCCAAGTACAATGGTTTCTATGATTGTGAAAGACGAATATGCTATTAAATTGGCTAACATTGTGAAGGGGATGAAATTCATTACCAAAACAAGATTAGAAATGCTAGAACATGTTGAAAAAAATTTTTTGATCTGTATAGCAGAAAAGTTCGTGCATAATGGTATCATGTGCGGTGCTTCATTTATATTCAATATTTATTTTACATATTGCATTTATAGTTTGGTATTAAATAGTGTTATAATAATAACAATAGAATTTTTTATAAGAATGGATTAATTAATTTCCTTTTACTTCTTATTGCTAAGTTTCGTTTTGTATGTGTCCAGGTATCTGGAATGTATTAATGGCATATACTGAGGTATTGTAGATGACTTGACCTGACTGACTGTAGAGCTCTATATTGTCTGTTCCACATTATACATTCATGAACAAAACAAAATACTGGACAAAACTGTGTAAGAAAATTTTAAAAAAGTAGTTGAAATTGCATCTAAAGAATTCATTAAATCTGATTTCGTAATGAAATGTTGAAACAACCATGCTTTCTATATGGTTATTAAATATTATGAAATAAAATAAGAATTAAATTTAGGAAAAGTAAATTTATTCATAAAATGCTTATCAAGAATAATCTAAAAAACGAAATTTTTCTCCCTCTTGGACTTTACCATGGCGTCATCATCAGTAGTCAGTATCTGTAGATGGATGTCAGTCAATTTAAACTATTATCATTTCATGTTAAGAGTTTAATGATAGGGGTTCAGC
>KK120952.1:468100-532224 GCA_000611955.2 Stegodyphus mimosarum
TAAGTAAAATTTATGTAAGCATGCATGATTTAATTTGCATTATTTTTGAAATATTGAATGAACCTTCACTTGTGTCATCATCAGTCACATTATAATACTAATTATTCATATTCTTGATGATTGCTGATAAAATAATTAACAAAATTTTTGGCTGAAAATATATTTTTGTTTTTGTTTTCCATTTTATGATGGTATTTAAATCCCAAATCTTCCAGTTTCTACGCAAGTCAAGAAACATTTAGTGTTACTTAGCATAATGTCATTATTTCATATAATGGTAAATATGTATATAATTCATGTATATATGTATATAAAATTCATATAATGGGTCAAAGGGCATTCCTTATAAATAACATAGTTTTATTTAATATTCCAGTTCTTATAGCCCATCATTAAAGCATAAAACTAAATGTATGAAGTCTGTCTATTAAATAATGAGACTTGTGTTTCTATTTTTTGAACAAATCAGTAAGAACTGATTATGAGCATTTGCCACACAAGTTTACATTTATCCAAAGGTACAGTAACACTCTTTGTTATTTAATGATTGTCTGTCATCATTTAATGTAGCTGCATTTTCCATCATGTGCTGATATTATAAACCACCTCAAAAGTTGGACAACATATCAATTTGACATTTGTAGTAAAACTGAAAAAACACATACACACGAACCATGGAATCTTCAAATATGATTTTGGGGTTATGAGAAAGACTGTACCTTGAGTATATGTGTTTAAGTGGCAAAAATTATTCAATTTAGGATGTCAGAATATGGAAGATGACAAGGGCACTATATAACCTTCCACTTAAAAAAGTTGTGCTGATCTAGATCATATTGGCTAAATGGTTCAAAAATTTCATTAGCTAATTGTTCTAATAATTATTGAAATCATATAAATTCACAAATATACTGTGTGAAAAGTTTTGCATGAGATATTAACTTGGAAACGTTTGCTCCACAGTAGTCATTTAAGCTCTTATTACCAGAGTAGAAAGAGTACTGCAAGTAAATTGCCACTGATAATTTGTAGCAGTATGGAGTCAAACCTTTTTTGAAAGCTTTCAGTTAAACACTATGACCATCCCCACATTTTTCAATGAATTCATCTGGGTGATGTGGAAAGCATGTGATTTAAGTGGAAATATCATTTAATTGCTGCTGGAGATGTTAAGGAATCATTCTTGCGCTTAACTTTTGTGAGTGATGAGAAAGGCAGCTGATCTAAGCAAATCTGACAGAGAGCAGATTGTAATGGCTCAAAGACTTAAAACGAGTATCTCTAAAACTGCATGACTGGCACGTTGTTCGCGATCTGCCATCGTTAGTATTTATGCAAAGTGGATAAAAACGATGAAATGAAGGTATTAGACGTCTACGCTTCATCAAAGAAAAAGGACATTGGAAACTGCCCTGCTTGGTACAGCAAAATCGGCGCCAGACAGTGGTTTAGCTGACAGCCCAATACAATGCCGGTTCAAGTACAAGTGTTTTGTTAACCGGGATAGGAATTTGTACTATTTTCAAACTGGAATTTGATTTAAGAATCTTGTGGTCTTCGTCTTCCTGGCAATCTGCAATAGCTGTATAATCAGTTGAACCTGGAGTAGTGATTGTGTCTATTCTCAATAGCGTTTGATACAATGTTTTCTTTTTCAGAAATGTAACGTATGTCTGTAGTGAATTCGGCAATGTAGTTCAACCGCAAGACTTGTCTTTATCTAAATTCTTCTAGAAGGCAAAGTAAATGGGCATCCTTCCAGAATGTGCTTAAAATGCTTTACTGCTAGGTAGCAATTAATTCTGCATTGTATGCACTGCAATTTCTCTGTGTTGATGATAGGGATCAGGAGAAAAAGGCTTAGCAGTTATTTTTCATTGTTGTATAGTTGATGGATCATTGTACCCACGATGGAATCGGATGGATCTGTAGTTATAGGGTGATCTGCACTGTCTGGTTGGGGTGAAGTAACATTGCAGAGTTGCACAGTGTGCCTTTGATATCGGCAAAAGCCTTCTGTGCATCTTTAGTCCAAAGGTTTTTTTTTTTTCAGTTTTTCTTTATTCCTTTATGCAGGATTTTCAACAGTTGTTGTAGTTTGGTTCAGTTTGGTATGAAGCGATGGTAAAAGTTCACCATTCCCCAAAATCTGCGCAATCTTTGGAGGGATTCTGGTTTAGGATATTGTTTAATTGCATTGACTTTCGATGGAAGAGGTTTTATTCCTTCCGTTAATATTTCAAATCCTAAAAATTCAACTTTGCTCAAACCAAATTTATATTTTTCGATGTTTATGTGCAGTCCATAGTTATTGAGTCGTTGGAAGATTAATTCAAGTTGTTTTTTGTGTGTTTCAGTGTCTGTAGAGGCAATGAGAATGTCGTTGAGATAGCAGAATACAAAGTCTAGGCTGCTAAGCAGTGTATTCATAAAGCTTTGGAAGGTTTGTGCAGCATTGTGTAGGCCAAAAGTCACATAGGGGAATTCAAAAAGTCCCAAAAGTGTTGTGATGGTGATCATTGGAATATCAGCTTAATGAACAGGAACCTGATGTTAGGCTCTTTTCAAATCTATGGTTTAAAAAGTCATTTTTCCATGCATTAAGTCTATGGTAATCACAACAGGTGTCCAGTCGCTGGATTTTTTTCAAGTGAGGTGTAATGGACATGACCAGCTGCTTTTGGATGGTCTGTAGAGAGCTTTTTGTGGCATATAACCGAATTCCTTTTTCACAGCAACCCACTTTTCTTGAGATTATCTTCTGACTTTCGGATACAAGGTTATCTCTGATTTCGATGTAACGCTGTGCATCATGTTCTTTAATTTTATCATTTTTTATGTTAAGTAAGTTAGGAAATTTATTTAGAATGGCTCTATATTGGCTTTGTAAAGTATTAGCAAGGAATTTAGGATCGACACTATTGTTACAGAAAGTGTATTTAGTCATCAATGAAGAGGTGCTGTCAATTAATTTTCTAATTTTACTATTGATTAACAAATTAAAATGTGAAAGGAAGTATTCCAACGACAGGTTTATAGACATCCTCAATCATAAAAGGCCGTTTGAAAGATCTGCGTAGCCTTAAATCCAGTTCTAATAATTTTTTACCATACATTTTGATTGTTGTGCCGTTAGCTGCAACATCTCAAGCTTAGCCACAGTTCTTTTTCTGATGGTGATGGTAGGATAACTAATATTTCTGCTCCAGTGTCAGTTAATAAATGGGTTGCTGATGCATTGTCATGAATGTATAGATGACCCAGCTAGACCCCTTGACTTTCGGTCGTCATTGAAAGTGGGGAATTCAGCTTTCCTGTTTCAAAACTGGTATTTGCATAGTGGTGTGCACTTGTAAGCTCTCTTTCCAAAACATTGATGAAAATAACAGTTATTTGGGTCACTGTTATTTTTGGAATGATTTCTTGAATTCGAAATGTATCTTTGTTGATTGGAATTCCTATGCCTATTCATTTCTGCTATCTGCGGTGTCATGTTTGATATCTGTTTCTGTAGATCTTGAGCTATAATGTTATCAGAACAATGCAAGCTACCGAAGGTGGATTGGGATTTAATTCCCATATTTTGTCAGCCATTGTAGATAGTCTGGACAAATCATCATTGCTTACAAGCAAAATGTTCTGTATATTATATGGTAGTCATTGCATCCACTATGCTATCAAAAATTCATCTGGCGCTTGCTCAGCTGCCAAGTTTCTCATTTCACAGAGAAGTTGGGATGGTTTCCATCACCTAGCTCTAATACAGTGAAAAGTTTCCGAGTTTTCTATATTTCAGAATTGGCAAAAATTTCATAAGCCTCTTTTTGATGGCCGGATATTTGTCGCTGTGTGGTGATTTGGTGAGAATGTCAGCGATTTGGGACAAATGTCCCTGCTTCAATTGAACTGACTATATATTCATATTTTGTTTGATCAACCATAATTCCAGCGTTGCATAATTGGGCTTTGATCTGAGAAACCATATACTGAGATCGGGTTTCCAAGAAAGAGGAATTTTGATGCTGACCGTGGTGACAGCTGCAGTTGTTGCATTAGTTTCAGTTTGTTTACTTTCATCTACATCAGCCAAAGTAGAATTAGGCTTAACAGATGTACAGTTATCTTTACTGAGTTCATTTTATATAGCTTAAGCTCTTGCAGTTAAAGATTGCTTAGTAAAAACTAGCTTTTTAGTTCGTTTACTTTTAACACGTTTGATACATTCTGAAATGTTTCCATAAATTTACAGCCTAATTGTATACATTACCACAGAAGACATATTGCGATATAGACAAAATAAAAATTTTTAAAGTTGGCTTTAGAAGTCGAAAGTATTTCATTCCAATGTATGCTCAGAATATATACATTTCAGATGTAAAAAAATAATCGAACCATCAGTTCGTAATGCAATGCATGTGACTGATGCGAAATGAAAACTGTTACACAATCCACTTTTAAGCTCAGAAAAAAAAACATAGAATCTTACAATGGGCGACTACAACGCTGTCCATAACACATATTTAATACCAGATTAACTGTTCATAACATGCATAAAATGTCACTGATATGTCATCATCTTACAGAAACGTTGTACATTTTTCTTCCTTCTTAGACTTAAGTAGAATTGGATCAAATCCGGGTAAACCAGTGAAGTGTCAGTGAATGTAGGAAAATGCTAAATATGTTTCTGACTTTAAGATTAACATTTATTCATATCAAATTTCATAAAGCAGAAAATCATTGTTCTTTTGATTTCATGGTAGCTTAATGTTGTCACTTTGGCGAAAGGAAAATTGCACACAAAGAGTTTTACAGATGGTGCTTCAGTATGGCAAATGATGATGCCACAAGCACATTTTGAGGCACTGGATACAATAAAGAAGAAGCACACATCAGAGCAGTTGATAGAGACTAATCTGTTCCACAGCCTTCGACTAGTGGGAAAAAAAATTTCAACAACATGTGAATGGGCAGTGTAATGAAGGAGATAAGCATTAGAACGTCATGTAAATAAGTGAGTTATTTCATCAGTCTCATTATTGAATACACTTTTTTTTTACGAAAAAGCTCAATGAGTGTTGTTACGTACATTACGTGAAATTTTTAATGCCAGATGCTCTAGTAAAAAATGCTGTTTGTGATATATCATTAATTAAGAATATTTTCTAAACATTAGATCATGCAAAATGTTTCTGTAAAACATCATTAGAAATCCTAAAATGTAAAACATCTCGACAGTTAATATTTATTTAGAGTGAAAAAAGAAAAAATACGGTTTCAGTGTGTTTGTTTTGTGAAATACTATATATATTTCTAATTTTTATTTTTTAGATTTATTATTATTTACACTCATGTCCATAAATTAAGGATAATTCGGAGTCACGCGGAAATTGAACTCTAAAATAAATATATCACCTGTAAAATCACTACACACATCTTTAAGAATCACATGCAAATTTCAGGAAGTAACCAGATGACACTGATTGTACGTCACAATGACGAGAGTGTAAGAGAGTGATATATAAGGAATACGGGCAAAAAAGTAAAATTGTTCGCAGGTGCTTTATTTCAGTGCAATAACCAAATAGTTATGACACAAAGGATGTATTTGGATGATTTTTTACGTGTTAGAATTATCGGCGGTCTGGAATGTGGGCGTACCCAACTGGAAGTATCAGAGGAACTTGGAATTGCCCAGTGTTTCATCTCCAGGCTTTGGCAAGATTCCAAGATGATGGTAATGTGAGTAGACGTTACAGCACAGGTCACCCCAGAGTTACAACGCCGAATGAGGACCGGTGTTTGGCAGTTATTGCCAAAAGAAACAGGCGGAGCACAGCCTCAGACCTGTCTTGTCAGCTCTTCTTCAGCCACTGGTACAACAATTTCAAGGCAGACCATGTACAGACGCTTAGGGCAGATTGGTCTATATGCTCGTAGACCTGTCAGATGCGTTCCACTTACTGCAACTCACTGTCGCCTGTGGTTAGCCTGGAGTAGAGAGCATGCATTGTGGACACTGCAACAGTGGGCTTGTGTGATGTTTTCTGACCAGTCCAGGTTTAGCTTGCAGTCTGATTCTCACCGGACTTTCATATGGAGAGTTCCATGTACCCATTACCACCAAGAAAACATCATTGAACGACACCGTTACGGTGGTGCAGTAGTGCTCGCTTGGGGTGGAATTATTCTGGGTTCCAGAACTGACCTGCATGTTCAAATTGGAACCATGACAAGCCAAATCTATCGGGATGTCATTCTGGAACAACAAGTACGTTTGTTTCGGGGCGCCATGGGCGCACAATTTGTGTTTATGGATGACAACGCCCGTCCTCACTGTGCAAACATCGTAAGAGAGTGCCTTCAATCGGAGGATATCACCCGTATGGACTGGCCAGCATTCTCACCGGACTTGAATCCAGTGGAGCACGTGTGGGACATGCTTGGCCGACGAATTGCAGCCCGTCAACCTCCTCCTACATGTCTACCGGAACTTCGGAGAGCATTGCTTTTTGAGTGGTGTAATATCCCCCAAGATCAGATCGATAATTTGATACTCAGCATGGCTAGGTGTTGTACGGACTGTATTGCATCATCTGGGAGACATACAATATATTAACAATCATACCAACCGTGTAATATTTGTTTTTTGTAAATAGATTTTTTTTTGTAATTTGCTCCAGGGAAAAAAAATCGCTAATTTTTTAATAATATCAAACATATAGCATCTTTTTTTGCTCTTTACCTTTTGTTTAATAAATAAGCTTTACAAATAAGTCAAATTTGTTTTGCTTCTAACTCTTCCTTTGCCTGATATTGCATTATCCTTAATTTATGGACATGAGTGTGTTTTTCAGATTACAAGCCAAAGAATGGTTGGGCCATTGATCCATTTGGTTTATCTCCAACTATGGCCTATTTATTACGCAGAATGGGGTTGGATAATATGGTAATACAGCGAGTACATTATTCAATTAAGAAATATCTTGCAGAGCGCAAAAGTTTGGAATTTTTATGGAGACAGCAGTGGGGTATGTATGTTGCATAATTTTGGTACAAATATTTCTACAAATGCATACTCATTAAATTACATGTTAATCATTTTGCTGTAATTGTTTAGCATTTATGTTTACAATGCATGTGTGCATTTGTGTTTAAATGTGTATTTACGTTTCACATATTTGCATGAACTGCTCAGCTTTTTGACCTCTGTAAATAATTTTCAAATTATGTTAGGCTTTTATTAGAAAGTAGAAACTTTCTTCTTTATCTGTTTTCTGCTGTCCTGAAGAATGAACAATGAAATGATTAAATAAAATTGCAATATTTAATTGAAAATCTTGTGATCTTTAATTTTATATTTTTAACATTCCAGTGTTTAATTTTTATCACTTTTTGTGGCAAACACCGTTTAAAAAAAGAAGCAAGTTAAATTGGAGTTTAAGCAATTTTATGGTATTTTACTATGTAATACACTCATAGGCAAAATATGAGAATTTGCAAATTATGTCTATTTTTACCAAAAGTATTGAACTAAAGGTACTAATTATGCCGTCAAAGAACTAAAATATTCAGAGTGAAATGCATAAGCATACACATGCATGTCTGCAGAACTGTGATTGTGGAGGGGATATAAATACATTAGGGGCTTTAAGCAATTTGTGCCCTCGTACTCCTTTGCCACATTTGCTATGTTTCTTGCAACAGTTGGGTAAATTTTATAAGGTATCTGGTAAGACAAGTAGCTACGAATGTATGTATGATGGAATGAGATGTAGAATTGTTGGTAGACTTCAAGCAGACTAATCACAACTGCAAATGACTACAGAGCTCAATATAATGCCCATTGTTGTCTGCAATTGGTGGAAATAGTTTCAGGACACTGGTTCTGTATCAAGAAAACTTGGACAAGGCTGGCCAAAGTAGGCAACAGCTAATGAAGGTCGTAATTTTGCACTTTCATTGTGGCAACACAGGTAAGCTTTTGACTGTGAAAGTTTTGATAGTATGACATCTTTTGTTAAGACTATGCAAAATTCAAACTTTTATTTGGACTCCATAGAAAAAAATGTGGGATGATGTTTTTTATAATTGAAGTAGTACAAAAAAAATTTATTATGTCATTAAAATTACCAAAGATGTCCATAATTAAAAATTTTCACATTGCATTACTAAATACAGCTGTGTATAGCAAGTTTCTGAATTTAGTTTTCATGCCAGATAAACAAATGTTGCGATTATTTTTGAAATTGCACCAAATTGTGTTTAATGACTTGTGTTGTGACTAATTGCTAGAAAATGCCAAAGAACTATTCGATTTTGTGCCATACCAAAACTGAAGCTTAGCATCAAATAGTTACAGAAGTGGGATTTAAGGTAATCCTATGCTAGATTGGAAATAAAGCTGTTTTCTGTTTGATTCAAATTTTATTATGCTTATCTGATTCTGGTTTTTCAAAAGCACAAATGCTGATTCTTTGATTTATTTAGTGTTTATTTTTTATGTATTTATTTTTTGTTTAGATCTCGTGCTTTTGCCAGGCTGGTGTTATTGTACCATGCATGATGGAAATGAAAACTATATGTGTCTCTCCTCTCTTTCTCCCCTTTATTGACATAATTAGAATTACATATTTTATATATTTTTACCTAAAAGATTAGATCATTTTGGATAAAAAAGTAGTGTTACTTATCTGAATTTGGCTATTAGTTTTCTATGGGAATTACTGTTCCATACATCTTTTTAGACTTCTGCAAAAAAAAAAAAAAGAAAAAAGTGCAGGTGGTAGTTATTAACCATTTACTAAAATATTGAGTAATTTTTACTTGATAGGTTTTTGGTTACTAACAGATTGTGCCAAACATTTAGTGAAAATATGAAAATTTGTTTGCTCTTTTCTGTAGAAGGAGGTATATAATCTTTTTCAAGGAAATGGACTGCTTCCATTTACCTCCATTTGGTTATAAAAAGGCAATATTTGGCGATTTATAACATTTCTTATCCATAAGCATCTAAGAACTGTATTATATCTGGCTAACATGCAAGTATCAATACATTGTTTTAATAGATAATTAAAAATATCTGAAAGCATTCAGATTTTATATTATGCTCAAAGGGGCATATTTTAGCATTTTATGGGTTACATTTATTTATTAAATATCATGTTCTTTCGCACTTAAATCATAAAATTCAGTTCAACAACAATATTGCAAAATAATTTTAAAATGAGCGTATCTTTTGAATTTCCGTTACACAACCTCGCACGCTGGAGATAAAAATGTTTTTTTTTTTCCCATAGTGTTGCCATTGCTCGCTTTGAAATCATTGAGTGTGTTAATCAAAAATTTGTTAAAGTTTTACAAAATATGAAATAGATAATAAAACAAATACCAAATTCCAGATTTGGACTTACAGATGCCCATATTCGGGTGGAAACGTACATTATTCAAAATTTGATGGCGGTACCATTGTTTTATCACAGTGTGAGAAACATAGATATATTTATGCAGATTATTCATTATTTAATCTGTTTAACTATATTACAGGGGCTGTAATATTTAGTGGCAACAGTTTGAAAATTGAACCGACATTTATAGTGAACCAACACAAAATGCCAAAACGAAATTAGTAGTCCTTCTGGGCTGATGCCTTTTGGGCTAAGAATTGGGAATCCTAACAAAATAAAGATTAATTGGTTTATTTCTCAAAAGTTTTCTAGTGAGAGAGACTTTTAAGCTGCTACAGTAGTATTTAGTGACTATAAAAAAACTGTGCCATGTAAACCACGTATCCTTATGGAAAAGCCAAGTATTAGATTAAGTATTCATTTTTATTTCAATTGACATTTGTGGCCACAATTTACTTGGCACTCTAATTTGCCTGTTCAAGAAAATTTACAATTTTAATGCTGTTGCAATAGGAAGAGAATGCAGCGAAATAGCATCATTACAGAAGGAAAGGCAGAAGCTAAAGTGCACAATTAGCCAATATGGCAGCTCACCAAGAGAAGGTTTTGGTTTAGGTTAGAAAGGTTTCAGTTCTCAAAAGTTTGAGCTCAAATTCCAGATTAGCTACATCATCAACGTTATGTAAGCCGTGTGACATAGATTAATCTAGAAATGACACAATTCTGAAAAGTTATTACTACTTTTAGAATATGGAGGGAAACTCCTAAATTAAAACTGGGGAATGAAGAGGGTATTACTGCATTAAATTATAAAGCTGATTTATGTATTCTTTTATCTTATAGTCACACACACACACACACACATATATATGTTTCTAAACAAAGTAATTATGTGTAAATTAAAAAGCCTGACTTGCGCTAAAGCTGCAAAGTAATAAACCAGTAATTCAGAATAGAACATTTTTTATATACCATCTCCAGGGAAGAGAAATTCAATTGAAACCAGAATTAAAACTTTTTTAGCTGGTATTATAACAGGTACTTAAAATAAGTATTTTCTAAAGCTCTATTCCTTTAAAAATATAAAAGTTTGTAAGGAAAAACCTAACTCACAAAAATACAAAAATTCAAAGTAAAAATTTAAGAATTGAAAAAGTAGCTATTGTCATTGATCGCAAATTAATCGACTTATCAAGGGGATAAACCAAGCTACCATCAATTAACAACAACTAAATTAAATGAGTGTGTTTCGTCTTTCTTCCAAATAAGCATCAAATTTCTGCTAGACTGAAATCATAAAACAAATAAGACTAAATCAATTTAAAGACATTAATCCATTTAGCCAAAAGAATTTAAAATAAGTTAATAAATAATCTTTTAAATTAAAGTTGCTCACTAAGAACACAACTAAACTGGAAACTGCTGAAAGCTTTCCTTCCTGGGTTTAATCTTTAAAAAGCTTTTTAAATGCTAATTTTAAGAATTTTGTCAATTTTTTATGCTAAAAAATGTATAACTTTTGTTTTTACATTTGAGTTTGAAAATGAGAGTGTTGTGGATATATCTTCTAAACTAAGCATCCATTTTAGCTGTTTCCAGTTTAATTGTGTTCTTAGTGATCAATTTTAAAAGATATATCCAGAGTTCATCCTGTGTTTTGGGATGCCACTTATAAAGAGCTTGTTTTAAAAGTCCAGATCTACAAAAATCCATAGACAGATCAAGAGGCCTTGAGTGGGATGTATCTAAAGGGAGTAGCTTCAATTCTGGTTTCATTTCTTATTTTTACAAAAAATAGAGCAGTAGGTTTAGACGTATGGTTTGGAGCCTTATCCTTATGGAACTTAACATAGGATTGTTTGGATAAAGAAATGGAATTTCTTCTTTAAAAATTGATGTTAAAGCATATTTCTGATAGTAATCCAAATTAATCTCAAAATCGACATATTAAATCTTTTTCTGCTCTTTTTTCTGTAGTATATCGATCTTTTTCTATTGTAATCAGGTAAGTATATCCAAGCCTCATCAATTCTAACTATATATTTCCATTTTTCACCTGCCAACTAATTTTCATATGGCCATCTGCGCTTAATCTTGCATTGAGAAACATGTTTCAGTGTTAGGTGATGAACATCATGTTTTTTTGTTTTGATTAGCAATCAGGTTTTATGATTTTGTTCACAGTTCCTACAGAGATATTTAAAGATTTTGAATAGCTCTTTGGGGGCTGTATTTTACTTTAAAGCATGAGAGGGGAATTTAGATTTAGTAACAGCTGTATGTGCCTTTGATGGGTATGTATTTTTTGCCTTTTTCCTAGTCAGATGTAAACTTTGATGTTTCTTTCCTTTCATATTAATTATGCCACTTATTTTACTTGTAAAAATTATAAAACTGTGTTTTTCACATCTTTATTTAATAATTGAATAAGATTATTTCTCATCGAACAACACCAAATTATAACCTTCGATCCATTGTTTATTTTTCCGTGAAATTTTGCTGAAAAGAATATTTTTAATCTTGCAGATGATAATTAAACCTTATTCCAATTTTATGCCAGTCATATTTATGTTTAATATTTAAATTTGTGGAGGAAATCAAAATCATTACAAAAATGTGTAAACACGCTCTCTCTCTCTCTCTGTATATATATATATAACTTGTAATTGCCAAATTTTTGTGTTTTCAAGTGGTACCATAATTAGTTTACCCTCAGTACAGCCAACATTACTATGCAGATAGACTGGAATTTTCTTAAAACACACCTGGAAATGTTTGGAAATTCCATTCCCCTGTTTGATGGCAATCCAGTGTCTAAAGTTATTATTGAGTAGTAGTCAAAATTAAAAATAGAAATAATTCATCAATTTGAAATTGATACACAGATAACCCTTCTGGTTAGCTTGAAATTTTTAATCTGTGTTAGGAATTATATGCATTTAAATGTTTTTTTTTATTACAAATAGCTAGATTATTTGGAAGTTAACTTTTTGATGCATTTTTAAGCATTATTGTGAAAGACTTGACAGATGAACTGTTTTCGTTAGCTTTTTCAGTTCTACTTAGCCATCAATCCAGAGTAATGATATCCTGCATCTAAATCTGTCATTTTTGTCATTTTTAAAAAATGTGAAAATGGTCTTTATTTAGGACCTATTAATCATAGTGTAAAAGAATAAAAAGTTGGCATTTTTATTAAGGTTTAAGTATGTGATGAGGGAAAAAAATATTAATCTTTAGTATTGCATTTTTAAAAAAATAAAATTTGTTTGTTGTTTTATCAACATATTTTACTTAATGCATCAGGGTGTTATAATTGTTTGAGAAAATATTTGGTAATGCTCTATAAAAAAATAATTTATAGGTAATGTGATTTTTAAGCCATATTATTGCTGGAAATTTTTACTTTCTTTTCTCATGTAATAATAACTTTAAATGAAATTTTGTTTTGTTTTTTAATAGCTTATTTTCTTGCCAATAGAAGGGAAATTTTGTTAGAAAATATCCAGTGATTTATGAACTGAAAGGTCTTTTTAAGATAGTGATTACTTACATATAATTTTTGTTTTTATTTCATGCAGATCAGAATCATACTATGGATATTTTATGCCACACCATGCCCTTTTATAGTTATGATATACCTCACACTTGTGGGCCTGATCCTAAGATTTGTTGTCAGTTTGATTTCAAGCGTCTTCCAGGCAATAAAGTCAACTGTCCATGGAGGGTGCCTCCTGTACCAATAACAGAAAAAAATGTTGCTGATAGGTATTATCATCATTTAGGAATTTTTGTCATTTTAATGCATTAAATCTTTAAATATTATAGAATGAAGTCCAAAATCCGGATGTCCGATATCCAGAATGACCTGATATCCAGACTTCCAGGCCACGAGCAAAAAGGGAAAAAAATTACTTTTCTCACATCATGGCCATGTCTATACATTGATTGACATTAGTCACAACTGCACTTTCAGGCATTGAGTGGTTTGGAAGGTTAAGATTTTTCTATCTGATCTAAAGTGAAGCACCGAGACATATTTGTTTGGAGTGAGATGTTGTTCATACTGGTTTTCTTTTTTTCGCATAACTGCAAAAAGGGTAGAAAGTTAGATTTTGTGAAACTTCTGTTAACGTAACAAATTGCACTCTTCCTTGACTTTTCAATTCGATCCAACTTAGTATTTTCTGCAGGCAGTTATCTGGTTGTAACAAAAGTTTTTTGCCAAAAAACGTTCTTAATAAAGTTAGGGGAGAAAAACACGACAGCAGTAACTGTAGTGCAGGTAGTAATCACCACCCAAATCTATGACTTTCTACCACCGTTTTGGTAGTTTTTCAAAGCCTTCGGCCAACAAACTTGGTGGCCGCGAGTCCAAAAACAAGTCAACCTCATTTCGGGCGTCCTGTGCAGAATGCAAGATAGCACCAGCAAGATGTAGCTGCAGATGTGAAAAAGATAATGTCCGAAGGAACGATGTCGAGGCTATATGGCGGGCAAAAGAACCTATTCGAGTCTGTACAGAGTCCAGCTGGTGAATACAAACACATCTGGTCTTGCATTATTTTGTTGTGACATTAGCTTTTTGCACCAGAATTCAGTTCAATGGTTTTCCTTGATTTGAGCGTCAGTATGGAGTAGCATCTTGCTGTAGACCTTATTGTTCAGGGTTTTACTTTTTTTCAGATACTGTTTGTAGATAACAGCACAGTAATCTCACCAGGTACAAAACATGATCTTTTTGGTAGTCAAATTGTGCTTTACGATGGCTCACAGTATGCAGACCAACACCCTTTTCGCCCTGTGTTGTTGAAGTAAATCCACGTTTCATCACAAGTGACAAACAGATCCAGAATTTTGTCCTTGTGTTGATATTCAAGCAGATTAGTGCATGGCCGAACACTCCTGTCCTTATTTTCTTGATTCAGCTCATGCAGCACCCAGCGATTGAACTTGTATGTCAAGTTTATGTGATGGATAACATGACTAATGGGCATGGCACTAGTATCCAACTCCTTAGCAAACTCTCAAGTGGTTGCATACTGATCTTCTTCCCCAAGTTCTTTCAGGCAGGCCCCCATCAGCATCAGTAGGCTGGATAGAGCGTTCTGCTTCTTGAATGTCAGTCCTTGTTATTGAACTTTCGGTGAAAAACCCTCACAGTGTCATGATACAACATTAGTATCTAAAGCTGTACACATGATTTGGTGACATTCTGTCACTGACTTTTTGCAACAGAACTGGAAGTAAATGGTGGTTCTAATCTTGTAGCGTGATAGTTCCATTTCAGGCACCTTGTACTTAATTTTTTTTTTATAAATTTCACAACACCATGTTTTAAAGCAAGTCTTTTTCTTTCAAATGTCAAAAATCATTTGATAAAATACGATTAAACATACCAATGTGAACTATTTGCACAGATGATATTTGCAATGGTGGGAAACTTTCATTAAACCCCGATATTATTACACCTGTTGTATCACATTTAAAGTTTGAATTTTCATTATGTTGAACAGAGTTTTTATTTCTGAAGCTGCAGCAGGATTTGCAAAGCGAAAGCATGCTGTAATGTCATTGAAGCAAAAGTAGAATTTCTGCAAAAAATGGATAAAGGCATATCTATTTCAAACTTATGTGAGGGGGTTTTGAGATTTCTGACGCCTCATCCGCCATGAGTAGCAGAAAAATCATTCATTGTGCTAAAAGTGAAACATGAGAAAGTGATAATGAAATGAGTGATATAGCATCAGAGCAGGGCATGCCATTGGCACATCCAATGGTAATGCCTCAAGGCAAATTATTTCGCGAGGAAGGACACTTAAAATTTAGTGCACATGTTTGACTAATTGGTTAACTAAATTAAAAAATCTCAGTGGTATATGACTGTTGAAAACTTCAGGTGAAAAGGCTGCAGATGGTACTGACGCAGCTGAACAATTTGCAGATGAATTCATGATACTCATTAATAGCAAAAAGTTATCTTCAGGTCAAATTTATAGCATTGGTGAACATGGCCTTTTGTAGCAGTATGTGGTCTGAAATACCTTTTTGATCTCGAATAGGCCTCAAATGTTACAAAAGATTCCATTGTGAAACGAATAATTTTGGCATGTGCAAATGCTGCAGGAATACAAAAATGTAAATTTAGAGTAATCGCAAACAAAAAAATATATATACCCTACCTCAGGCATTTAAAGAAGTAACTGCACAGATTTTAAAAAATGCATAGCTTATGGCTAGCTGCCATAGTTCATTGTGACAATGATGATAGCCATAAATTTGAAGGTTTTGGGGTATCACAAGCAAAAGTCGAAATTTTCCAGTTAATGGAATTTATGAGGAAATGTGAAAGAAGTAATTAATGATGATATGGCAGAAGTTTTCCATTGTCATGACTGTGTCATTCACTTTATAATTTCTGCATGTCATCTTACTAAATTTTAATTGATGATGTAAAATCTGGAATCACTGAAGATTACAGTTCTCAGACTGTACTGTACACTGTAATCATATTTTGTTATATTTGTGATTTTATTCAATTCAGTAATTGTACTAGGAGCCTCAAAAATGAACTGTAGATATAGTTTTTGTTAAACATTTTGAGATATTATATCAATTTTATCACATTTCTAAAATTTACAATTCCGAATGATAATTTGAAGCAATTTAAGCATATGTCTTCACAAGTTTTGAAATTTTAAACCTGAAGTGAATTATTACATTATGACTTATGCAATGCACATTTTTCAAGGAAATTAATAGTGAGAGGAAGATAGTCATTTCCCAAATCATAGTTCATATTAACTAAATGTTTGGATTAATTCAAATAATGCAGTTATAGCATTTACAAAAGAATTTGGGACCACTTCAATTAAAAGTTGGAGAATAATATAGGAAGTTAGAGGTAAGAGATTAATATTAATTTATTGGGCTTTAGGTAATGATGCTGGTAAATGTTAATGCATCATGCTAGCATGTATATCTCAAATGCACAATAATTTTTCATGTTAAAGATATTTTGGGGCAACAGCAATTTATTGCTCAAGAGAGTTGTTGATTACGTTTAGAATTCAAAAGAGAGAAAATAAATATGCCATCTTTGATTTATGTGCATTAGCTTTTTATTTCAGAGTTTTATTATTTTAAAGTTTTTATTTGAGTTTATTTTGTGAGTTGATTCAATGAAAGCAGAGTCCTTTTTAGAGCAGATGCTTTTAGATGTAGGTAAATTTAAGTAAAAGTAAGTACTGTAAGTAAAAATAAATGTAGTTAGCTTATTTGCAATTTTATTTTTACTTTCCATAAGGCATTATCATGACATACATATGGGAAATATGACAGTTAATATTTCTTTGCAATTTGTCAATATTTATAATTTGATATAAAGCTCTGAATGAATTGAATCAGCTTGCTGATTATTCATAACATTTTCCCCTCTTAAAGTGCTAGGAAGACTCATCTGTGAAGAGTTAACAATTTATCATGTGGCTTTTTATTAAGAACTACTACGCATGACGAAATCATAAATTAAATTACTGATTGATAAAATATTTCTTTCAATGATTGTCCATGATGATTGAATGGGCAACTGTCTCAAAGCTATGCTGTTAAAGCTGAATATCTGGGAGATAACACCAAAGAATTAAAGTTTTATAAATCCGTTTCAGGTGATGAATATGCTCATCTAAAATTATTTAACTCTGTGTTCAGAAATATATGTGTCTGAAAAATTACTTCAAAGGTAAAACATTTTCTTAATGATATTGAATACATTAATGATGTTGAATACAAAGTTTCAATTAATTGCAGTATTTCTTGAAAAGAAAATTTTTTATTCATCTTGATAGAAATCTGTTTTATAAATAATTGTATTCATTCTAATTTTGTTTTGAATTTCATAAGTATTAGGTCTATGGCAACCTTGCTCCCTGTTTTTACATGACTCTGGGTATTGGAAATTTTTCAGCTGCTTCAGTATCAGCTGAAGCCTTTTCACCTAAAGTTTTCAACAGCCCTATATAATGGGGATCTTTTAATTTAGTTCACCAACTAGTCGAACATGTGCACTCAGTTTTTTGTATCTGACTCTTGATATACGAATTTATTTCTTACAGCTAAAGTTGACTTTTAAAGTGACTTTAAGACTTTTTATTTTATCATGAAATATATAAGTTTTATTTGAGAAAAATCTCGCTGATGTCTACTGTTATGCATTATTTGCTAGTTCAAGAATTTCACATTTGAGCAAACCAATTTTTTAAAAAAATAATAAGTTGGGGGGAGGTATTTGAAAATTTGTTGATCTAGTCCTTCACTTTTGAATCATTTCTCGAATCTGTGCTCCTGGTAGCTGAAGCAACAACACAAAAAAAAAAGCATTCATTACTGAGTAGCTTAACCCTAGAATGCTACCCTTTCAAAAACTTACGGGAATGGTAACCATTCATCTCCAAGACTAATTGCGTCTAAGCGTGTTTAAAATGTATTTTAAAAGTTAATTTAAATAAAAGTATACTACTCGCAGATAATTTCAGGACTCTGGAACTTAATGTTAGCAAGAAAGTATCATTTATTTATTCTGAAAGCAGTCTTTGCACATACTAGCATGTTGTTCTCTGTGCATTACTCTGAAACATGTTTGATAAAAGTTGGGATTCATTGTGCCCAAACTGTACGGGCAAAGTGCACAATTCTTTTTTTTTTTTTTTTTTTGTTACTGTCAAATTGTTCAGAAGGTTGAATGTTCAAATCTATTTTCAAGAGTTCCCTTATAACTTTCTTGTTGATCGAGGCAAAGTTGGTATGTTGTAACGCTTCTTCATCCATGGAAAAAGAACATCTTCAATTAGCTTTATTGCGAACTTTTTTCTCGATAATGCCTTTTCAGATTTTATATTATGCACATATCTAATATGTACATTCATTAAACTGATATTTATCATGCTGCAAAATGCAAAAAAAAAAAAGAGACTTTTGGCGAGTTTTCTACTACATGACATTGTTGCATATCTGATCCAATGTGTCTGCAGTACCTTTTATAGCTCAGTCCTTTGGTTCTTTACAAAATTGAATTATATTGCGAGATGCTTTTTAACATTTTCATTTTTAGATCCATATTTCAAATTAGTGTTTTCATCTTCCTGGGTTTGTTTTACAAGCATTGTTTCTTCTTCATTTTTATTTTCAAATGATAAATTCCTCGTTTTCGTCTCTGTCGCTATCTGTGAATTTGTGATTTTCAACCTCAGCAAAATCAGCTTTCTCCGATTCATGCCAAGAAATAGAATTTTCTTCATCAAAACTTTTCTCTTGGATAGCCTGAGGTCTACCTGAAAACTTTCCTTTGCGAAAACTCTAACATCTTCAAGGCAACACAGAAATGAACCTAAGTCGGATTTTGAAATGGAAAGTTACAGCTAACAATTCGTTTGTCAAATATTTTTCAAAAAATGCTACATGTGAAAATATTTTGGTAAGAAGGAATGTCCTTATCTGTAGCATCCAAGATTATATAAAGGTACTGAGTGGCACATCCCAATTTTTGTTTTAGGGAAGGAAGGACAAGGTTATTTACTATGGGCTTCGTCAAGGAGACGAATGGGTAGCATTCTAGGCTTAAATCACAGAAAGCTGATAATTCTACCTCGATTGTCTTTCTGCTGAGTGAACAGTCTTAACTATGTGAGTTTTTAAATGGTTTTCTATGTGAATATCATCAGCGTGAGCTAGTTTCCTTTAGAGTGTTTTCCTTGGAGGAATTCCTTCCATTCAGTGGAGACTTCGTATGCTTTTCTGTAATCAGTTAACTAGCCAGCCATCTTCTTTGCTGTTACTTTTGTTTTCAACAAACTTTTTTTTTGTCTGTTTGAGAGTTTAGGTTGCATGTCTACTGCTTTGTATGAAAAAAACTTCAAATCATTCAAATTTTGCATTGATTTGAACTTGGGCTTTAAGTGAAACTTCATCATATATGCTAATTTTCTTCGAGAACTCCCATAATGGAACTCCACTTCCTTTATTATTGAAGAGTCTGCTGATTTCCAGGTGTTATATCAACAGTGATTTTCACACCAGGGTTTGTTTTCTCCTTTGCATTTAACACCTCTTCTGGTAGACATTGAAACATGAGATGACGCTTTGGCCAAGGATAATTGATGCCTTTTTCAGGCATATGCAACTTAAATCCTTTTTTTAGACAGATGTTTTGTTAGCAAAATACCTAGGAAATTTGCTAAGTATTCTGTTGACAAAACATTTGTCTTAAAGAAGGCTTTTCCTAAAATACTGGGGAAACACACAATGTAAAATTTAAAATTAAACCTGAAAAATTATTTAAGTTTAAATTTTTTCCACAAAATTTTCAGTTTCAAGCATGATTGGCAGTGTCCCTTTTCTTCAGGAGCATTTCTTTAATCTCTTGCAGAAGCAGTGAACTTCAAATTTCCTTTTCCCCTGCTTCTGAAGAAACAATGAACATGAAAACCATGATGATATACTTAGGTAAGGGGGAAGGAACTGTTTTTAGAAGTGTGGAAAAAATTAGCATAGATGGATTTTGTTGGCAATAGGTATTACTTCCCTGATTTAAGCCCAAAATCTAAAATTTTTCAACAGTTGAGAGATGATACAGGTGTGTTTGATATGGTTGTATATTTGACATCAAAATCACTGTGTTTGATTTTATATGATTATGAATATTTAAGTGCATTTAAAATGCTATTAAGTGGAATGTTTAATTTATTCGACAAGATGTTTCATGCTGTGCATTTAATTCAACAGAAATAATGATTTGAAAGGGGGGGTCACTGATATAAGTTATCCGAGAAGAAGCTTAGGCATAATCAAATAGAAAATATGGGGCGATAGCTTGTAAACTTTGATAAAAATAATAAATAACATTTCTTTTTTAAAATTAATATTAATAATCCAGAAGTTAATAATTGAGTTATGTCATTGCTAGAATATAATAGATATTAAATATATTTGAAAAAAAAATTATTGTAGAAGGCACACACAGTGAGTTCAGGTATTATCTGAATGCTCTACCCATCACTGAGCAAAAATAGAAGTAGAATTGAAACTCTTACCTTTGTGAAGGAATCCATAGGTGATACATCAAAATAAGATTAAATTTTGGTGCATTTTATTTTACAGCAATAGGGAAAAGAGAGAAGGTGAAAAATGCTCTAATAATATTTTCAACCTCCATTTATGGATGGAATTACTGGTTACAAAGAGTTTTGGGGGGTTGTTGTTGTTCATTAGAGTGTCTAAGAGGTAAAATGTATTTCATCAAATAGCTGAAGAATGCACAGTTCATCACTGTTCATTCAGACAAGAAATTCCACAGTCTCCCGTTTGATAAGCTGTGTCATTTGGAACAAGCCCTATTCTTTTCTATAAAATTTCCAATTGCAGGCTAGGGAAAAGTTTCATGAACATGTTTGCTCACATCACTTAGCTGTTGCGGTGTTGTAATTTGATGTGATTCATGTTTTTTTAATCATATATGCAGTGGTATTTTATATGGATGTGTTTAATTTAACTACTTTCCCATTCTGGAAAGAGTTATATAGGACATGCTTTTTTCAAATGTAATGTTAACTTCCTCTTGCGGGAAGCGATAATCTTGCATAAATTATCTCATTTTTTGTAACTTTTGCACTGTTAAGGCTAGAGCAATGTATTCAACGTCTGTCAAAAGCAGTATAGCATTGTTTCTTGTTCATTCACAATACTATACTATTTCCTGTTTGAAATACCTAACATACTGTTGATTATCTCTCACAACCATCTCTTTCCCAATCAGCAGCATTTTATGTTTTTATAACTGCTCATCATTTAATGTTAAATGTAAATTTTAGTTGATTGTAACTCTTGATTACCTAATAACTTTAATTTCACTATCCCAGTCCAATATTGAGAGATTTTTTTTTTTTTCCTAAGCAGTCCAACGAAATTTGCTGTGCCAGATCTTGACACTATTGCTGATTGCAAAAGTGTACTCATTGCTTTCCTGTATTTCATGTTATCAGGAAAACTGCAGTCTTGTTTACTTTTGTTTTTCATAAAGTTTGTACGCATGGGTGTATAGCTTAATTTCTTTTCTGAAACACCCTTTAATTTCTTGATTATACTCCTGATTTCAGTAGCATGATGAAGATTAAAGCTTCCAGTCCTTTCTCTTTTGATTTTGATTATTGAATATGTAGATATTTTTCTGTGATTTTGAATGTCAAAATATTCTTCAATATTTAATTTCATGAATTAATTCATTCTTGCCATTAGTGATTGATATGCCATAGTCTTCTTCATTGGCTCAATAGCCCAGGGTGGGCACTAGCCTTATCCAGCTGTCTCTTGCAGCATCTCTGTTTTTGACAACTGTTTTCCAGTTTTTGATCTTTACAATATTTAGGTCATTTTCAAAACAATTGATCCATATCACCAGGGGTCTACTCCAAGGTATGATTCCTATGGGCTTTACCTAAAAGATTTTCTTACAGCATTTGGGAGTGAGTAAACTTCACGCATTCTAGCCAGATGACCAGCCTATTTAAATCTCTGTAGTTGAGGAATTTTGCTACATAAAGTTGTCATACAGATTTTATATAGCTCTAAATTAGATCTTCTCCGAGATACATTCACATAGAGCCAACCAAGTATGCAATGCAATATCCTTCTTTCAAAAATCCCGAAAACTTCCTCATAACATTTCAATCACAAATCAAATGCCTGCGTATTTTTAAAGTTTTGGAAGGGGATGATCTAGCATTGGTGAAAGGGGTGTGTGCTGCAAAACAGGTCGAGAATTTGTGGTTTACATTCATGTTCTTCTGAGTTGTTTTGTGAAGATTGTCCTTATTGTAGTTAATTTTATGACTGGAGCAAATGTTTTATCATAGTTGTGCCCAAATGTTTTGGCAGTTATATTTGATGACATTTGCTGAAGCCCCATATTTTGTAAAAATCTTATTTATTTTCAGTTGCTTTCATTCCTTCTTTAAGATAAGTTATTCTGTGTTTATTTCCCTTTAATGGTTCCGTTTGCCCACCAGTGGTGAAACAGTAAAAGCTGCTGAACATTGGTAGTTCAGTCTGGGGTTCAAGTCTCTGCAAATGGGCTGGCTGCATGTGCATTTTTGTGGTTTTTCCCAAGTGTAACATCAATACAAGCTAGTTTCCCATAAGAAGTCCTCAGTGGGGCATCCCTCCTTTCCGCTTAGTGCCAAAAGGAGGAACATGTAATGAATAAATAATTATTCCATTTCTTCTTTTGTGGGTTTCAACCACAGTTCTTTTATTATAAAAGTTGTAATTCTTTTCAGTCAGTAAGAATTTTCATTTATTCATATCTTGCTGCATATGAGAATTATTTGGTTTGTTTCTTTTGTTTTTCCTAAGGATCTTTTCAGAAGTTATGGAGCTTCTGTTTCAATTACATTTCAACCCCTGTTGCGTCTGGACGTGATTTTGTTAATACATTTTCTTTAAAAGTGTATTGTATTTCTTCAGTTTGATTGTTTATTTGATGTGATATTTCATCCCTTTTGTTTTCATGGAATATCTTGTTTCCTTCAATGGTGGTTTTTTTATGTGGCATGTAGATTCTACATCCTTTAGAACAATCACTGTATCCAATGAGAGTTCTTTTTTCTGTCTTCTCATCCAGCTTTCTTTTCTGGTTTGGAATGAGGCAATAAGCTATGCTCCTGAAAACTCTGATATAACTTAAAATCTGTTTTCTGTTATTCTGTCACTTATAGGGTGATTTTTGATTTATCTTGATTGTAGTTTGGTTTGTAGATTGGTGGCTGACATTACATCTTCTCCCCAGAATTCCCTTCTGAGTCCAGAATCAAGTAGTAAGCATCTTATTATTTCCAGTTTGCTGTGATTGTTTTTCCTTTCTGTTTCAGCTTCTGTTGTGGCAAATAAGCTACATTGGTTTTACATTAGATTTTCTCTTTTAGATGTTCTTTCATCTGTTTGTAAGATTTTTGGTTTCTTTCTAAATTTATTTGTTAAAATTACAAGTTGCTTTAACTTCGCGTCACCTTTTGTAGCTAGCAAATAGACTGTTGTACATCTTGAATAATCGTGAATGAATATTGTAAAGTACCTGCTTTCTATCTAATGATGTCATGCTATTTGGCCCACAAATGTTCAAATTATGAAATCCAGAATTGAATTTGGTCTATTCTATCTTACATGTCTTTATGAATGTCCAGCTTTGAGCTTAAAAACTGTGTTTATGTGTTCTTCAAACTTGCATTTTTTTTCTACTTTTAACCTATTCAGCTTTCTGAGAGAATAAAGTTTGCTTGAAAAATTCCTTGAAATTGGTTTATATTTCTTTTGTTGTTGTTTTGTGTCTTTTGTATATGATTTTGTTGCTTTCTGTGAGTAAACTTTTGCTTGTTTGTCTCATTTTATCCATTCAACGGTGATTTTCTACTAGTGTTCCTTTGGTGATTAAATCCTGCAAATTTTTCTTTTTCAGTATCATTTCTGATTTGAGTTTGTGTAACTGATAGCTGCTGTCATGTAATTTTGTGGTGAACTTATTTTCACAGCTTGCAGCCATTATTCCTTTCTTTTATAAATGTGGAATGTATAAACAAAATAAATTTTAATTCACTTTCAGAGGTAGGTCAGCTATCCTTCATCAATTATCCAGTAGTAATTTAATGAAAGTTTCTCTTCTACTTTCAAATTGCTTAAGTGGATTTCTTTTTTGCATTCAGGTAATATAAGCAACTTATCAGTCTCATTATTGATGTAGAAGGTAAGTGCAGTGAACTCGTATAATGTGACTACTGTACGCATCAATAAAGAAATAAAATAAGCATTGAAGCTCATACCTTTGTGAAGATAATTCAAAGATGATATATCAAAACGATTATGTAGTGATGCATTTTATTTTAACAGCAATAGGAGAAAAGCTAACAAAACAAGCACTCATAACATTTACAGCCTCATTCTACTGTATGGCTCGTTGCAAAAGAGTTTGTTTGTTATTCATTAGAGCAGGGTTCCCACCATTTTTGCTCACTGACCCTGTTTCAGAATAAATTTCTATAGCAGAGCACTTTTATAAATAATGATGTTTAGAATTAGTGTTACAGGGATAAGAAAAAAGTATAGATTGTAAAGGAATATAAAGTAAGTAGATATGTGAACAGTTTTGCAGTATCTGTGGAATTCTTTTTAAAATTTTAAACTTTCCATAATATCTCAGTTCATTCAACAGCATTATATTGACAGAAATAAGCCATAATAAAGTTTCTTCCAACGTTTAATTAATGAAACCAGTATGTATTACAACAGGTATTTTATGCTATTTCTGAGAGCATCATTAAGGTCATTACAAGCAATTTAGTGCAAGTTTATCATTACATGTATTGAACATGCAAATACAAGTTCCTTCATCGACTGAACATTTAGTGTGAAGTGGTTCCAAATCGACTAGGCATCTTTATTTATATGTGGATGTTTCAAGAAGCTTCAAGTGGATTTTAGTATTTCTTGAAGGATTAAGGGTGAGAGAGAAGCTAATTGAATCTGCAGTTCCAAGATCTGAAAAGCTTCATCTGCTAGAGAAGATAAATTAAATTTTGGATAATTTCTATGTTCAGAAAGTAATTTCTAAATTTTCATGTCTTATTTTTAGCTTCATTCAGTTTTTTATTTTATTTTACCTGAGCACAGAGGAATCCCTAGGAAAGGTCCACACAGAAACTTTAGGGCTTTGTGTTGCATAGACTGGGCACTATTACATTAGTGTGTCCAAAAGGCAAAGTCTGCTTTCTATCAAAGGGTAAAGAATGTGCAGTTCCTTGGTGTTTATTTAAATGAGAAATTTCACATTAGTAACATCCCACAGGTAATTTTTAAACTCTTGACATTGTGCAAATCAAAAAGACAAATATGTTTATAGTTTCTTTGCAATCAAGTGTTTTCATAAACTTATGTTTGTTTTTTTATTTTACATATATAATCTAATAATTCATACTGGCTAAAATTAACTTAATTGCAGAAAATTGCTTAACATATTGCCGCTTTATCATAACGCTTCAGAAATGTTGCACATTTACACTTTCTTCCATATAATAATTACCATATTTACTCACTTACTCCCCTTTTACAACACAAGGTTCTGCAAAATTTCTTTTAAGAATTATTCATAATTTCTTCCTTCTTCAAGGAGTCCAGAAAATCAGCTTCCTAAAATTTTTAAGTGGATTGGTCCATATAACGATTGTTTTCATCTTATTGATTGACTTGCTCATGGATTTTGAATGCATAAGCTCTGATAGATTGAGCAACAATAGTGAAGAGCTACAGGAAAATGGAATATACAATGAAATATATTCTCTTGGTGGTTCTGAAGCTCATTGCATGTGAGAAGCAGATTGAATGGTGAGGATTCAATGACTTACAGCAGCTAAGGTGGGACTAAGCTGCAGCAAATGGCATAAGCATTGTTTGCAGTAGCAGTAAATGATTTGAGGCCTAAAGAGTAGCAATGGATAATAGTAAGAGTGGGGTGGGATTTGAGATACAGGGAACAAGAAATGAAGATAACTTATTAGATGTTATAATATTAATATTGCAGTGTATTCTTATTAAAATGAGCCAATTTCCCATAAAAAATTCTCCACGAAGGCAGGTAGCCCTAAACCAAACCAAGCTTATTACAGTGTAGGTTTATTTTGATTAAATAATATTGTGATGTTTACCAGTAGTTTATCTATGAATACTTTTCATATTTGTTTTATGAAAACTTTAGCCACATCCTTCGGAATTGAAATTATTTGCATAATTTTCCCCTCCCGATATTCATATGATAAAATTAGTTGAAAAAGGGGGGGGGAGAATATGCAAGTAAATAAGATATTTCTTTGTTAATTTATTGTCTAGTAAAGAATTGTTGTAACTGGGTTCTGAAATAGTTTATATTTGAATAGAGCATGGATTTTGCTAGACCAGTATAGGAAAAAGTCTCAGTTATTCCGTACAAATGTTGTGATGATACAGCTTGGAGATGACTTCCGCTATGATAAAGCATATGAATGGGACCAACAATTCAATAACTATCAAAAGATTTTTGATTATATAAACAGCAGAGAAGATTGGTATGCCGAGGTAAGCTAAAGTTTTCCTCAAATCAGATTTGATTTTTTTGTGAATTCTCACTAATTGTTTCAATTTCAAAATATCTATTTCTACTTTTTGTTACTTCTACTTTTTCTTCTTTTCTACTTTTTTATTATTCTGTTATATTTAAAGACTTTCATTAATCATTGTCAACAATTATATCACATTTGGTGCAAAGTTCTTTCAGGTAGTGAAATAAAACTTAAATTAAAAAAATATTTGAATCATTGTTTGCAAAGAAATAAAAATTCATACATAAAAAATGGGAAAATGAAGTTTACTTTGATATATACACATATATATACCGTATTTGCCGACATATAAGACACACCTTTTTCTTTGAAAATAGGTCTGGAAAATGGAGTGTGTTTTATACGTCAATACTCAGTTTTTGATTACATTCATTTCTGGAAATTTCCTCTATTCAGAGTTATGCAATTTTTTTTTTCTTCTTGCTTCCTTGCAGAGTTTGGGAATATTATAGTTACATAGAATTCAGTGAATGTGCATGCGCTGTCATCGAGGATGACAGCTGGGTTCATTTAAACATTCCAGTTTTTTTAAATGACTTAAGTGTGTGAAATTTCTACTGTTAAATTTTCTTAAATTTGTTGGCAAGTTATGGCTCAAAAAACAACATCGGCATTTCTGTAATATAGCATGCAAGCTACGTATGATTGTGTGTGCCAAATAACAGGGAAACGGCTGCAGAGAGGCATTTCGGGCCGCCCCCAACTGAGAAAACAAGAACTTGGCAGAATTAGAAAGAGGATCTAAAAAAAAGCAACTCAGAGTAAACGTAACCTACAAAGGCGAACTGCATAATGGCATGAACTTGAAGCAGAGCTGAATACTTGGATTTTAGACCACAGAAAAGTGGGAATCTCAGTATCTTCAAAAATGGTAATTTATCGAGCAATAGCGACTGATAGAGAGATTGTTGATTTTACTGGATCAACATCATGGTGTTCAAGATTGATGAAGGGAAAGCAGCTATGTATGTGGACTAAAAAAAATATCGCAAAAGATGCCAGATGAATATGAAGGAAAAATTATTGTTTCATCGATTCATCATTAATGCACGAAAACAAGAAAATTGTGAACTTGCACAAATAGGAAATATGGACAAGTTTCCTCTGACTTTTGATGTGCCCTCAAACAGTAGATTTCAAAGGTACAAAAAGTGTTACTGTTAAAACTTAAGTGCTCAAAAAAACTCACTACACATTTGTTTTATCCTGCTGTACTGATGGGTCAAAATTGCTCCCAGTATTAATTTTTAAAAGAAAGACACTACCCAAAGAAAAATTGCCTGAAGAATGAAGGAGTGTTTATACTTGTTCATGCAAAAGGCTGGATTGAACAAGGAGGAATGGAGTTATGGATAGACAAAATTTGGTCGAGGCGCCCTGGCAGACTGTTGAAGAAACCTGCCCCATTAGTATGGGTAAATCAGTTTCGTTCACACAGATGTTAAAAATAAACTCAAGGAACTGAAACCTCGGTTAGCTATAATTCCAGGAGGCCTAACTAGTCAGCTTGAACCTTTAGATGTCTGCATTAATAAACCATTTAAGGAATCTATGAAGGAGAAGTGGAACAGCTGGATGCAGTCTTCAAATTTAGAGGTTACGCCATTAGGAAGAAGGAAGAGGTCTAGCGTTTCGCTACTTTGTGAATGGGTCAGAGCTTCATGGGATGCTGTGAAAACAGAGACAGTGGTTAAATCAATTAAGGAGTGTGGCATTAGTAATGCACTAGATGGTACAGAGAACAATTTGTTGTATGAGGACTCAGAGGCTGATTCAGAAGAGGTTTCAAGTGACTCTTCATTTAGTTCTGGAGATGAGTGTGTGAATTTTGACGAAGAAGTTTAAAAGATGTTCTTTCCCAGAAAAAGTTTAAAAGATGTATTTGCAGAAAGTATTATTTTGTACAGTACAAAGTCAGAGATCCAGAGGTCCAATATCCAGAATAATCTAAAATCCGGACCTTAAAGCCACCAACAAAAAATTTTTTAAGAATATTTTTTATGCTTTACGTATGCGCATTTGATTTTTTCCCCATAATAAAACATGAGGAGGGTTCCAATTCTTAATTTTACTTCAGCACTAAATAAAATACCTCGATATTGAAGAAACAGTCATCTTAGCACAAATTTGTGTGATCAATAATTTGGCTTCATAGCTGCATATCTGCTTGGCATACATCTCAAACTGTAACATTCTACAAAGAAACATCGTTGATTTTACCAAGGCCAACTTATAATCCCTGACGCCAACCTGGCGATTCATTATTTATTATATTTTGCTTTCATCACCGCATGTTTATCAACACATGACAACTTGAGTAATGACTCATGCAGTGATGCCTAAACAATTTGTTATATTAATAATTTAATAACAAAAAGTATGGTAACCTTTTATGTTGACATTCCGCTTGGCGATGATTACAGACTTAAGTTAAATTGTGCTAAATGTTCAAGAGGAAAAATTTAACAAAATTTCTCACCATATGCTAACAATAGATGTTGTTAATCATACTCATAGGCAAAAAGATTTCATTTAGTGCTATTTGAATTAAGAATAACTGATTTTTATTCACATAAACCCAGAACCGTCACCATAGCTTGTATAGCCGCACCAGGCAGCAGAATTTAGGGAAGACAAAATTTTTGGAAGTTAGAGAAGCACCGAGTACAAAATTAAGTGATGACAAAATTTTTAGAATTTAGGAAAAGCACTGGGACCCAAAATTTAGGGACAAGAAAAACTTGGAACTTAGGGAGGTGCTCGGTAACAAAATTTAGGACCTGCAGAGACTACATCAGGCAGTAAAATACCTAGCGCCTGCCCTCAGTAAACTTAAATTATATGTGGGAATTTATTTATTCATGACTCGGATAAGCTTTGAGCATGTGCAAGAAATATACGTGAGTATAATGAATAATTTAGTGCAAGTCAGGTATAACTGTCTCGGTGTGCAATAGAGGAAGACAAAATTTAACGGAACAACTTGTCCATCGTCGCCAGTCTCATACTACGTAACCAGTAATGTATAGCAGATGCTGTTAAGCTAGGCTAAAATTATACTTTACTGATTCCAAGGAATTTCATTTATTATAGCAGATTGCACTGTTTCTTAACTTTCTGATTTTATCCAGCTTATAATTTTTTTGCAGGCTGTTATTATTACAGCAATTTTATAAAAATTAAAGTATGAACTTTCGATAATGTTCGAAAGAGTTTCTAATTCTGGAGCTGCAATGGGATATTTAAAGTGAAAGCATGTTTCGATGTCCATTACACAAAAATGGAATTGCTGAAGAAAATGGGCATAGGTATATTCGTCTCAAAATTATGCGAGGAGTATGGCATTGGAAAGTCAACTGTATGTGACATAACTGAAAAAGGAACTTTATGAATTTTTTGTGGATTCTGACACACCAATTGTAATTATTAACAGAAAATTTATATGCTATGCTAAAAGTAATGATAGTGACAATGTGATGATTGAATGGATCAGACAGCATCGCAGCGAGGTCATGCCGTTGACGTCCAATGCTAATGGCTCAAGCCAAAACATTTCATGAAGAAATGAACTTAAAAATGCCATGCACATATTTGACAGGTTGGTTAACCAAATTTTAAAATCACGGTATAAGCAGTTATAAATTTCATGTGAAAATTCTTCAGCTGATACTGAAGCTTCTGAACTGTTTATAGATGAATTCAATGAACTCATTGATAATAAAAAGTTATCTGCAGGACAAATTCACAATAGTGATAAAACTGGTCGTTTCTGACGAAGTACCTTGACAACCCCTGCAGGAAAGGCTCCAACTCGGGTCAAAGATTCCAAAGCAAGATTAAGAATTTTTGCATGCGCAACTGCTGCAGGAACGCACAAGTGTAAATTTTTCATGATCGGAAAAAATACACAACCATTAAAAAGAGGTTAAAACCATTAAAAGAGGCATTTAAAGGAGTAAAGATTTTCCCCATTATATATGGTGCAAATAAAAGAGCCTGCCACAAGCATTAATGAATGATTGGTTTGAAGATCATTTGATACCCGAGGCTCGGCAAAATTTGAATTTTGTCAGTTTACCTGATGATCCAAAAATGTCCTGATTGTAGATAACTATTTGACTCATATTCCACTTACTATAAGTGAAAGATAATGTATCCATATTATTCTTTCCTCCAACCTGTACATCCATCATTCAGCCTATGGCTATCAGAATAGTGTGCATGCTTAAGTGCTCATATAAAATCCATGTTAAATTTCTTGAATAATAGTATGACTGTTTAAGAATTTTTGAAATACAGGGCTAACTTAAATGATTCATTTGCTTTTAAAAGGCTATATTTTCAAAAGTATTTTACATACACACATGGAAAGATGTATGAAAAGAAACACAAACTCACCAAGTTCATATACAGTCTACAAATTTGCAGTATTTGGTGACACGACACATGTCCAGACGATAATTCAGCTCATTCCATACATTTTCTAGCATTGTTGTCCAGATTTTCATCCTATCAATTGACCAGTTGTTCTGAATACTGAAAAAACTGTGTGAAAGATTTTACATCAATGATTGCATTTCAAACCATACCATGTGTAGCTTCTGCAATGATTAAACGTGGAGGATTACACTTGTCAACTAGATTTTTTCGTCAACATGCAGGAAGCATTGCAGGATGAAGATTTTGCCAACAACTTGATATTCAGCGATGAAGCAACGTTCCACTTATCAGGGGAAACTTGGTGAAATAGTGAAAAAAACTTCGGGAGTTTGTGGTTCTTTTCATGTGCATACCCGTACTACTCTTAAAAATATAGCCTTTTAAAAACGAATGAATCATTTATGCTATCCGTGTCTTTTAGTATAAAATCTGCTGTGTGGAGCATAGCAAGATCGTGGAAGGATATGTCTCCAGTTACTTTAAAAAAATGCTTGGCATACTTAATGGCCAGCTACCATATTTCATGGTGAGGATGATGATGATAGCTGCGAATAGGAAGGTTTTGGTATATCGCAAACCAAAGTTGAAATTTTCCAATTAATGGATTTTGTAAAGAAATATGGAGAAGCCATAATAAATGAAGATAATATAACATGTTTTTGATTATGGTGACAATGCTCCAATGATCAGTCAATTAACAGATGGCGAAATCTGTATTATGGTTCTAGATCCAGAAAGTACTGCTACTGAAGAAAATGGCAGTGAGGTTATTGAAATGGAAACATTTTGATTGCCAAGTTAGTCAGAATTCTCGACACAGCACCTACAGGACTTGAACAGCAAAACTTTGTAACTGAACAAGAAATTATGTCTTTCTATAGAATTAAAGAGAATGTATTAGCACAAAATAATGAAACAACTTAAAAAACAATTTACATTGAAAGCAATGTTTAATAAAATGAACAAATATGAAGCCCTTTTTTTTTGTAAATTTTCATGCCCTTTGAATCCTAAATGCTTCATTATTTCATAAATCACGATTTCATATTTTTAATTTTATAATTTCAACATGCCATTTTACTAGATTTAAAGTGATGATCTAATATCCGGAAAAACCCCAAATCCGGAATTGCCGAAGACCCGACGAGTCCAGATCTCAGTCTTTGTACTGTATTTGTATTACTTTTTATTTAAAGTACTGTAAATTCATTATAATAATCAGTAATGAATTTTATCCTTCAAAAATGTGTATAAAAAAGGGGTGTGTCTTATACGCCTGCAAATACATTATATATTTGTCATTTTTTAAAAATGCAGGCCTAATTTTCTGATAAAGTTAAGCTAGATATATGCTGGCAGTATGCAGATTTAGTTAGCAACGTTAGATGAATATTACTGTGCATACTTCAGAGCAGAAAAATTTAATTTTGTAGTTAGTAATAGCTGTTTAGTTGCTATAAGAATACTGTCACACTTGACTACTGTAATTATCTCGTTCACGTTAACCTTTTTTAGTATATTCTTCTAAAATGTTCAAAATTACTGTGCAAGGCATCGTACCTGGCATTTGCTAATTATCTGAAATGTATGTATTCCCTTTTATTTCAGCTGAACCTGTTAAAATATGTTATACTTCAGTGTAATTCAGCCAATATTTCCATTTTAATTTATCTTTGTGTGTGTATTGCTTTTGTTTTATCTTATTATTAGCCAGTAAATGCAAAAAACTGAATATAAACTATCTAAAATGTGACTTTACATGATCTCGTTTTTCATACAATAGAATATCATGAAAAATTAGGTACAAAATGCAGAAAATTTTAATTTTGCACATTTTGGTATGTAGCACTAAAAATTTTCATTTTCTTTAATTCAAATTTAAAGAATACACATTCCAAATTTTTTCATTTTAAAATTTTTAATTGTAACAATAAAAATTTCATTTCATTTAAAGATCTGTTTAAGAATTATATAATCTAAATTAGCAGATGATTTAGTATTTAAACTATCAATTTTATTAAATTCTGCAACTCTAAATAGCATTATTGTTAAAACAGCTTTTTGACTGAAGAAAAAGATATTAAAAGAAGCAGAGAATAGCAATAAAAGGTCCAATATGAATAATCAAGGGACTTTTACAGGTAGTTTGGATGAAATTAGTAAAATATACATTGAATTGTAGTTGCAAAATTTGGGTATTCGTCCCGTTTTATATGATTATTATTTTCCTATTGAAAATTTATCAATATGACAAGACTAAAATTCTTTAGTATGTTTTAAAATTTAATATGAGGAACCTGATAAATTATTTTATAATTTTATAGATAATAATATGTAGTTCATTTAAAAAATTTTAGCTCATTTATTTTTGGAAGTACATTTTTAACAATTTACAGTAAAAATTCAGGCGCAAGAATTATATTATTATTATATTAATAATCTGATATTTTTATTTACTACTCAAGAGTTAAAACTGACACGATTTTTTGTCAATTTAGTCATCATATTTAGTAACAGCTGAATTCTTGCACTAAGTTATCCTAAACTTTAAATCTGCATTCCTGTCATGTCAGTGGCAAATTCATTGCTTATTTCAATTGATTTAATTGTATGCATTAAGTTTTCTAAAGATTTATGTTATAGAATCCTTTGTAAATCATAACTCAGAATTTTTAGATTAAACAACATGCAAGTGCTTAAAAGATACACTAAAGAAGCTTAAAGAATTTCTATAAAATTGCTGACTTCTGATAAACTGAATTCTATAACATGTAGTAGAAACTGTTATTTTAATACCTTCATCAGTTACTGAATAAGATATTTTCTTTTGGTTAGTTATTAAAAGAAGTTTTGTTTTTCACTGATCACAATTATATTTTTTAACAGAAATGTAACCTTTCTTAGACTTATCTTAAGTTCAAGACTATAAAATTATATTCAATCCTTTTTTTCTTTTGATGTGCCTGGAAATGACACTCTGCTGTGCTCCAGTGATGTTGTAGTACTAACATGGCAAATTTATTTATACCGGTAGCGCTGCAATCACATAAAACTTATTTTCATGTTTTGTGCAATATTTTGCTTTGCTGTTTATTTTCTTAATCACAAGAGTGGCATTTAGATTATTGCAGAAAGTAAGGCAGTGAAATAATCTGCAGAATAAGATACTATATATAAAGTGGATACAGACCTCAAGAATAGATAAAAGTAACTGTGTGTAATTAAAGCCCTGTTACTTACTTAAATGTATAACAAACATGTGGAATGTGTATGTTGGAATTCTCTCTCACTTCCTTCTTTTCCATTCTTGCAGTCATTCAATGTAGTTTTTTGCCTTTATGATTACCTGATTTGAATGTATTTTGACATCTAAACTTTTCTAATAATATGCTTAGCTATAATTTCTAACTTCCCTGCAGTTTTCCTGTTACTAGATGGCTTACACTTTCATTTGTATGTGTAACTGACAGTCAGTGTTGGATCATCAATGTTGAAAGCATGCCCGCACTTGCAAATAGATATCTAAACTTTTTGGCTTCTTCATGCAGTTTCTGTTTTTAAAATAAAACGAAATTTTGAAATAAATGGATGTATGTATGTACATTAGATAAATAAAAATTAATTTGTTCCTTATATTATTGATCATTTTATGATCGATACGTTTTTCTGTTGCAGGCAAAATTTGGCACATTAGAAGATTACTTTTCTGCTTTAAGAGAGGATAGTGGTGTAGATTTTAGGAATATGCCTTCCAATTTCCCATCAATAATAGGTGACTTCTTTACTTATGCTGACAGAGATGATCATTACTGGAGTGGATATTTCACATCAAGGCCATTTTATAAAAATATGGACCGCGCATTAGAGGCACATCTGAGGTATAAGTGTACTTAGATAAAAAATTAATTTTTTTCTAAAATGTAAGAAATTGCTATGTATATTACGACTATATGAATATTTGTATACATATAGTCAAAGGATTGCTGAAAGTTGTCTAAATTGCATGTATCTTAAGTGAATTTAACTGTTATATGTATATTGCTAGTTAAGATAAGCAAACAGTATAGACAGCTAAGATTTTTATCTGTTGTAGAATTTCAGCTGAAGTGACTTTTGTACTTGTTTCATTCACTCAATCTTCACTTAGAACTGAATGATTCCATAACCATTCCAGAATTGAATGATTTCTGTATTTGTTACATAGTTCTTCAACAGTTTTAAATTCAGAGATTTTAACTTTACAGTCGATAATATTTTGCCAAATTATTGGACCATTGAATAGAACTGTGCTTTACATATTATTTAACTCTTTTTCATTTTATTGGTGAAGGGATGAATATTTTTTTCTTTGTTCTTTGTATTATCAATAGCACAACAATAAATATCTTGTATCTAGTAGTACCATCAATAATGCAAATATGTATATATAAGTAGTCATTGTGCATAATACCTAAGCAGTTTGTATTAAGACCAATACACTTGATCCAGCAGTAAGTAAAACATTATTAGGCTTTATGTACAGGATTATTCAAAATGATGTGTTTTAAAGGACTGTAATAAATCCATTTTTAAACAGAAGACATACCAGAAGGCGTTTAAGGAAAGAAAACTAAAATATTTTGATTTTCTCTTGCCCTATATTGAGTACAGAAGGTGCTGAAATTGTTACAATGAAAAAGGCATATCAGGAAGAGGTGTTTCGCATTTTGCTGTATGCAAAATCAGAATTTGTAATTCTGTTTGAACATGCATTTTGTAGACAATTTTGAAAAGATAATCTAACTGACAAAAGCATTCAAAAGTTCTATTGCCAATTTAAAGAAACAGGCTGTCTTTCTAAAGGCAAAAGCAGCGGGTGGCCACATGTTAGTAGCAAAAATGTGGAAAATTTGCAGACTTCGAGAAAAAAACTGCCTTTATTCCTTCTAGCATATAAGACTGCAATCAGTTGAGTTTCAGCATGTAATACTTTGCTGAAAAGAAATAAAGAAGCTCCTTTTTTGAAATACAGCTCACAGAAATCAAGTAATGAAGCAAGTTATGAACTGAAACTTCCGCAGATAACTGTGTGGTGTGTTCTGAGAAAACAATAGTACATGAGACTGTTAATAGCATATGGTTGTGGACTGTATATTGTTGCATGTGCATTGGTTCATAATAGATTAAATACACAGCAGTCTGATGATAGGTTGATAAAATTTATTTTATCAAAAGAAACATTTCAGAGTTCACAGAAATACTTGTAAAGGTGTTCACAGTATCACAGAGTACAATCAGTAGTTACACTTCAAACTACTAAGAACATTAAACACAACACAATGCAAAGTGCCATCTAAAGAGCGAAGCTAATCCAGAGATAGCTCAGTACTCTGACTTCTAACTGAACTAAAAGCTAACAACAACTGAGAAGTGATGCTCTCTCCAGTCTTATATAGTTTTTACCCAGCCACCAAGAAATTTCTAGTACTTTCTGCTTCTCAAAATTACTGAAATGCATAATGAGGCCTAGATACGATTACAACTAATACAGTGCTCAATTACGGTACTTAGTATGGTGGCACAGGCAAACCAGAATGTCGCAAAGTTTGGCGATAAAAATTAGTTGCCAAAACCATTGCAAGCTTGGCAATGTGTCACCGAATTAGCAAGCTAGCCATTTATTCAAAGTTAAATAGACTTGCCTCTGCAATTTTATTTTTCCAGCAGAATTTTCTTTTTTTGTTCTTTTTAAAGAACAAAAAAGAAAAAAGAAAGAAATAAAAATAAAAAATAAAAACTAGAAAAAAACCAGTTTTTTGTCACAACAGACTCGGTTGAAATAGCTGAACCTCATGCAAAATGGAACTAGTCAGCACATGGAACCAACCAATGAGAATCATGAAAGATAGTATTTGAAATCATTGTCGGCAGCAGCCACATACTAAGCTAAAATAAACGAGCATGGCTCATGATTTGGGTGAAGACTGCAATCTGATTGCCAAAATCCAGCGGCATCCTATTATATTCTACAGCCAACTGAAAGATAACAAAAACAAAGTCAAGTGAGAATGGATGATGATTTCTGATCGCCTTCATCAGGATAGTAATTTTCTTTTCTATTTAGTACTATTTTTGTGTTTAGATTTTGAATCCAGGGAATTAATTGGATTACTGATATCAGAGATCTCAACTAATATATTTAATTGGATTATAAAATTTGCTATGGAATTTTAAAGCAGAGCAAGACAGACACTAATATAATGTTTTCTTTCTTCTAAAGTTTTGTCATCATAAAAAGAACGATATTGTTTATTAACGCATATAATAAAATAAATCACGTCAACTTTATAAAATAGACAGCACTCGCTAATCTTTTGGAATAAAAATACTGATAGTAAAACATGGTGATAAAATATGTTTTCATTTTACTGTGATTTTTCCAAATAATCTTTTGAATTATTTCTGTCAAAGTTCTCAGATAATATACACTCACTTCCAAAAGTTAAGCATGAAAATGTAAAATACAAAAAAACAACAAATACTGCTTTGACTGACACAAAATTCGGCAGGAAAGTAGCACATATATTTATGCATAAAACAAAATCAATAATTATGTACAGAAATGAAAACAATATTAAATTTTTGTAAGTTATCAGATAATGACATACTGGAGACTTAAACAGAATTATATATAAAGTGAAAATAAACAGCATAAAATGCAAAAAAAGGACATTAATAGAGTATGTGATCCCCCTCATCTGTATACAAAGTTTACACCTTTTGACCATGCTTTCAATTAAGTGGACAACCACCGCAGAATTAAACAATCGACATTCTTCTTTAAGAACAGTTTCTAGCTCAATAAGAGTGGTTGGAGGTGGGAAAAGGGAAGATACAGATGGCCGAGAGCATCCCAAAGATTTTCAGTGGGATTAAGGTTGGACGAATATGCTGGCCATGCCATACGCGCAATCCCTTCACTCTCCAGATAGTCATCGACGATGTCAGCTCTATGGGGACGTGCATTATCGTCCATTAAAACAAAAGTAGGGCTAAGTGCTGCAGTGTACAATCTCAGAATGGTTTCTATTACTTCATCTTGATACCGAACAGCCGTCAAAGAACCCCATTTAAAGATGTGCGGGTCGGTGCGGTATCCTAATGAAATCCCTGCCCACACCATAATGCTTCCGCCTCGGAATGCATGATGTTCGGTGATGTTTTGGGACTGATTATGTGTTTGTTGTTCACGCTGTATTCATATACGCTTGTCATCTGGCTCCAGAGCAAATCTTGACTCATCAGTAAACATGACATTGCCCCAGTCAGACACATTCCAATTGACATGTTCCTGGCACTACTGTAATCGTGCCCCTCTTGATTGGACGGATAGAGGAACATAAACTCGAGGTACCTGGGCATACAGTCCACTCATGTGTAATCTTCGGCGTACAGTAGCTGCAGATATCGCCTCACCAATGGACGCTGTAACCATAGATGTCACACGTGTGGAGGTCGCTATGCGATTCCGCTTGGTTACAATAGCAATGTATCGATCTTCTGAGGGGGTTGTAACCCTTGGGCGACCCACTACGGGCCTTCGGACAACTGTCTGTGGTTTGGAATTGTTTCCATAAACGTGAAATTACAGAATGATGAACGCCAAAGAAAAGAGCAACATCTGTGATTGACTGTCCTGCTTCAATGCGCCCCACAGCACGCCAGCGCTCAGAATCTTCCATTCGTCTTCTGGAAGTCATAGAAACATGTATGTCTTGAAAACAAATTGTACGGAAGTTTCAACACCTTCTATCAGCACTTACAATCAACTTCTGTAACCCTTCATAAAGCTGGATTCTTATAAGACAGCCTTTTTTGCATATTTTTTGACATGAAAACCCGATTGGCTATTACCTAACATATTTTCATATTTCCATCTACCTCTGCAGCGAATTGCATCCTCTTCAATTCTGATTGGCTTCCGGAAATTAGCATTTTCCTCTCCGTGCTTAACTTTTGGAAGTGAGTGTATTTAATTGTATAATAAAATTTTCTATGAAATTTAAAAGTAGTGAAAGCAAAGCATAGATAAATGCATAAATGTTAATATTTTTACTTCTAAACTTTTCTCATCATAAAAATAATGACATATAGACTGACAGAGTGTTGTTCAGTTAAAACATTTTGAATTATAACCTATAAAATAATAACTCATATAATAAAATGAATCATATCAACTTCATAAACTCGAAAGCACTCACTGATCTTTTGGAATAAAAATACTGATAATAAAACGTTTTTATTTTTGCTATGATTTTTCTAAATAATTTTTGATGATATGAAACCTACATATTAAATTACCAAATTTTGGAAGGGAAAAAAAATTGATAATCCTTATGCCCTTTGCCATGCTTAATCACTCAGCCCAGAAAATTGATGGTTATTACCTAGTACTGATATTTTGTATTAACATTTTTTCAAGTAATGATAATTATTGTAATATTTTTAATTTATTGCTTTGAACTGAGCTGTAAAAGCTGTATTTAATTGTATTCTATTTAATGAAATAGGTTTTTACCCATTCCTTTTGTGGCTTTTCTGCTAATGTCTCATACGATATATATGGTGAAAGAAAATAATTATGCAACAACATATGCTTTTGTTGCTTTTTGCTCAAAATACATTTCAGTCGAACCATGTTAAAAATAACACCGCTCAAAATTCGAAGTATCGCTCAAAGATCTAAGGCAAAATATCATCAGCTACAAAATAAACAAATGGAAGCTTGCACGATTTTCTGCTCGCTTATTGGCTGTTGCTAGTGGACACTTTCAGTAAGTGTGAATGAGCTAGGTTAGATACATCTGTGTTCGATGCACCAGTTAGCTCCGCTAGACTCATTTAGTATGAAGTGTGAACGGCATTTATCGAGGATTCTCTCTCAAATTCTACCTGAGGCCCAGTGAAAATTCTCATCCTTAAGCAAAACCATTACACCTGTTTGTACACTGCGCAAAAAAAAAAAGGGCGAATAGTTCTATATCTCCCAATTGAAGAATTTCAACTTGCTTTTTTCATGTCTTGAAAGCGCGACTTAGGATATCTATTAGATTTATCTTTGTTGTAGTATATGTGTTTTGACACAAAATCAGACTTTTTCTGAAATGGCATGCCGGTTTTGTTCCATAATTTGATTGCCAGACTGTAAAGTTTTGTAAAAATCACATAAGAAGTTTTTAAAAAATTAGCTCTAAAAATTTAACTTCTCAATGTAACTAGAATTTGGTATATATTTATCAATGTCTCTTTTTTTTTTATTAAACTTACTTGAGTCTTCCTTTCACATGTCGAAATTTAGATTCATTCCAAATTTTAAAGTTTGTATTTTTAAATAATTTTTATAATTTTTTCGAAAAACATTTTGAATGTAACCTATAAAAATTTTAACGTAATATTAAAGTAGATGTATTTCTAGGCACACTTGCAAAAAATTAGAGTTTTTTATTCAAAATTTTCTAAGATATACAGGAATTTATATATTGGTGGGTTTTGAAATTTGACATATTTGTTGTAAGCGATAATAACGCCAAATGTGGTTTATGCATTGTGTTGAAATTATTTGAAAGTATGAACAATGACTTTTTTCCACTCATCTACAATGAAAAAAGGAAAGGAAAACAGTTTGCTATAAATTAAGAAGTTCATTAAGCAAACTAAAAAAAAAAGCCCCAAGATAAATTTTTGAATTTCTCCGTAAATTCTGCACCAGATTTTACAGAATTTAATATTTAGGCATAATTTGAGTCGTAGAATCGAAATATGGAAAAAATTAATATTTTTTTTTAGAAAAAGTCTGATTTTGTGTCAAAATACATATGTTAGGACAGTGTTATGTATAAATGTGATATGTATCCTAAGTCGGGCTTTCGAAACATGAAAAACGCAATTTGAATTTCGTCAATCGGCCCAGTAGAACGGGAGATATAGAACAGACCTTTTTTTTGTTGTTTTGTTTTTTGCAGTGTACATTGGATTTTTTAACCTGCCATTTATCGCCGTGTTGCAAGTGAATTGAGATAATATGTCAACGCTTTTGGATTATTTGAACAAACTTTGTTGTGCATTGCCACCTTAATAACCTATTATCAGTAATTTCTGTAAATTCAGGTTCTGGTATAGAAGATGTTGGACGGCAAACTAGAAAATGCCCTGGCTTTAAAACTTGAAATTCATTAATATCATTCGACATAAGGGTTAAAGGGCAAGAATTTAAAATTCCTTCAGTCTGAGTAATGATAGTAAGAAAGTTTTCAGTAGTGACCTTAGTACATCCGTAGTTCTTTTAAAATGGTACCTAAAGGATTTACCTCCAGCTTCCCACAAACCGTACTTACGGTGACTTCCTGCAAACCACCAAAATAACCACAGTAAATGTTTGCTAGAATAGGATTATTACTGTTATTGATTCAATGTAAAATTCATATTTTATTAAATATATTATCAATTCTTACAGCTATGAGTCTTTTTTAAATAATTGAGGAATTCAAAATTGAAAGTGCAATTTTTGAGTAAAATGTATTTAAATACAATAATTTTACAAAGACTAATTGCTGTTGGCTTTATACTTACTTGTACTGGAGATAATGCATCAGGTTTTGACCTTGTGCAATTAAATAATCTCTCAACATGCAAGGATAATTGTAAACGTTTTGAGATAAATATCATTAATTCTTACTATAATTTTTCAAAATATTGTCAATTGTGTTGAATGCAGCTTCTCATCCTATCAAATTATGTAAAATATTGCTGGGAATTATTCCTTTCGAATATTATCCATAAATCCTTCCTGAGCCAGCACAGCACAATTAGATCATTGAAATTTTAGTCTACAGGTATTTTCTTTAATTTGTACTCTAAGGGGAACGAGGAGGATGACTGAAAACTTTGGAAACTGAATTGTTTGTTATATTTGCTGAGTGGGCTGTTTCATTGTCATGAGGAAGTAAGTTTGCTTTCAGTTCCGTTTTTAGTGTCTTGTGCACATTTTTTTAAGTACATAAACATATTGTTATATGTAACAGTGCTATTTCTGTGATATTCTAACATCACAGTTTTAATGCATCCATCCATTTGCAGAAAAGAAAAGCATGCCATTTTATTCTCAAAACTTTGTATTCTGTCAGTCTTGACGGTACGACCTTCAACAAGAAAATCAAATATTGCTCACATGCTCTTAATTTATAATATATTTATTGAACCAAGATACATCACTTATTTATGATGTTAGAGATTTGGTACATTTTAGTTACTTCATATCGACCAAAAGTCACAAAAAAAGGGTCCATGAGGCAAAACAGTATGCTGCCAAAATAGTTGTATTAAATATACATGATATCGGCAATAAGTATTTGTGAGTTAACCCAAGTTGTGTATAACACATCCGTTTTAGTTGTGCACAATGACAAAGTTTTACATATGGAGAGTGTGAATTTTCTGATTTTTTTAAAGCTAAAACAGATTGCTGTATAAGGTAGACAGTGCAAAAAAGGAATTTCCTAAACATGGGAAACATTTTATTCCTGATCTTTCTTGCTTTTTAAAAATTGTATTCATTTATTGCTCTTGTATGGAATTCTTAGTCTGCCACCATTCTGAAAATGGCTGTTGCCTTTTATGCATGAGCCTGACAAAAAAATTAGTTGCCAGTGACTTCGCAACTTTAGTTGGTGTGTGGGTAGTTAGAAAGTACTGAAATTGCTTTTTAGCCTTCATTATTTGCACCATTCTACTCCAGCTGGTTTTTGGAGTATCAGACTGTGGAGAATGAAATGGCATCAAAACTTTTTAACATTAATTTTTTCTAATGGCTGCTGATAGAACATTTAGGGTAGCTTGAATTTGAGTTTAAATTAGATTATTAGCTTCTTTCAACAATGGCTTTTCTGGCATGATGTTCTAATCAGGTAAAGCTGTGGCTGGTCAGCTAGGTTTATCATCGTATTATGAAGAATGTCGCCACTCCTGAATTTATTGAACCAGAAAAATATCATGGTTTGAAGAGGAAGCTTTCCAAAGGCACCAAGAAAATGTTTGATATATCTTTGTTTAATCCAGTTGTTGATTTGTGTGTCAAAACCGTAACTTCAAAGTATTTTAAAATTAAATGTAAACTAAACTAAAAGGTAGAATATTGTTCTCACTTAACTGCAGCTGATACATGGGTCCAGAATGTGCATAACTGAGCTACTTGACAAGCTAAACAACTAACTAAAACAAAGACAAAATGGTCTTCTCACTAAACTGCAGCTGATACTCATTCATTTTTAAGCGTGACACTATTCAATATCCCATGTGCATTTATATATAAAAAGTGTTTTTGTGTATTTTATATAAAGTATTTTAAGGCACCAGATTCTCAAAACTGTCAGATTACTTACATTGCAGATATTTTGTTTCCATAAATATTAACTTAAACCCACATGAAATTAAGTTCCATTATATTAAATAAGTAAGTGTTAATGTTTTAGGGTATTTGCAATGTTGATTTAATAAAGTATTTTGTATTTTTAGGGGTGCTGAGATATTATTTTCATTAATGATGGCTAAGATGGAAAAACAGACAGTTACATCTGTTCTTCCATATCTTGAAAGTTTAATGGGAGACCTTGTTGCTTCAAGAAGAACATTAGGCCTGTTTCAGCACCATGATGCCATTACTGGTACATCAAAGGATCATGTTGTTGTTGACTATGCATCAAAGTAATCTTGTTTCTGGAAAATATGTGTATTCTCTGTTTTTGCATATTTTTTCTACTTCATGTACTTCTAAAAATAGTCAGATCTTTATTTCATTTAACATGCTAAATATTTATGTCCAAAGCTTTGTGCATCATTACAGTCGATTATGTAAATACACTGCTGGCCATTAAAATTGTAACACCATGAAGGAAAGCAAATACAAAAAAAGATATTTGTTGTACATAAACTGTATGGCATGAAGACAAAATGATTAAATTCTAAGCGGTTTGGGGGTTTACAGGGTGTGAAATTAGTAGAAACAGCTGCCACTGCTAGCAGCTAAAATGGTCCTTACCCGGTTTGGCGGGGAGTCGAACTGGACTTAGATGACAGAAACAGGCCACTCATTCCATGCTGCTTCAAGTCTATGCCACACTTCATGAACCGTATTAGCTGGAGAGGGTGGCCTCTCAGCAACCCATGACCAGATGTTTTCAGTGGGTGACAGATCTGGAGACCTTTCAGGCCATGGTGGCAGTTGAATATCCTGTGTATTGAGGACAGTCAGAATATGACGTGCAACATGTCGCTTTGCATTATCTTGTTGGAAGATGGCATTTGGTAGGCCTTGAAGATAAGGCACAACTGCTGAACGTAAGACTTCAGAAATGTACTGATCTGCATTCAAATTACCGTCGATCCGAACCAGAGATGTGCATGTCATTTACCTAGTGGCTGCCCAAACCATCACACCAGGTGCAGAGCCCCTGTACCGATATCGAATGCAAGCAGGTGACGTGTGGTCTCGTTGGAGCCTCCAGATACGTATACAGCCATTAGAATACTGCACGCTGAACCGGGACTCATCTGAAAAGATCACATTGTGCCACTCCTGTATCTAGCTTTGTCGCTCGGTGCACCAGAGTTGCTGTCTTTCTGTATGCTACATTGTCAAGGGAAGACGAAGTAATGGTCGCCACGTTGATAGTCCACGCTGCTGCAAATATCGACGTACCTTACGAGTGTATACTGGGCATGCTGCAAACTTGCCTATTTCCTGACTAATGACCCATTATGTGATTGTACAGTTTTGCAGGGCTGATCTCACAGTATGTCTGTCCTCTCAGGCAATAGTCATGGGAGGACGTCGAAATCGTGCATGCCATTCAGTTTGACCCTCAGCAACTCATTGATTGCATATTCGCAAGACAGTGATTAGATGTCAGTCAGTGGGATTGGTGATATCACAGAACAATAATCTACACTCTCGATAGGCAACAATCCTGCTTATAGCGAATTCCGACAGTTGCTGGTAAGCATTTCTTCTTCTTATTTGTGGCATAACACAGTATTCTGAGCAAATCCTGACCGTACAAAGCACTTTCTAAATGAAAAATCTACTACATAGCTTTTCTTTTATGCAGTGCTTGAGATATCATTTCTCCCTCCTGCATCATCTAAATGCACTGAAATAGTAATCATTTGCATATCATGAACCTCTTCTTCCTTTCATGTGATTTTGAGGTTTGTGAGATTATTCTTTCCTGGTTTTGCAATTTTTATGGCCAGCAGTGTATGAACTCCATATCACATTTGCGCTGGTCGGGGGGGGTTGACTAACATATACAATTGCTTATTGAAATCATGTTGTTATATTGAAAATTTAATGGGAGACTCTACTTCAGTTATTGGAATATGATTATCTGCTCCCATTATATGTAAAAGTCAGTTGTTGCTCATACTTCGTGTTAGGGCAACATAAAATTTCTAGTTAAAGGTCAAACCTTTTACATAAATGCGAAAATGAACAAGAATTGGTATGAAAGAATAAAATGTGCAGTACTGTTATTTAAATTTAAACATAGCTTTCTCAGTTGCAAATATGAAAGTGAGACAAAAAGTAAATGTTGGCTTACAGGAAAACACTGAAAACATTTAGTGAAATTTCTGGGCACATGCAAAGGTTAATCTGATTTATTGCATAAAAGTGAATAGGAAGCAATTAAAAGTAAAATTCAATAAGACAAATTTCAACTAGCAATTGGAATTGCGATCATTAAATAACCTTTTAATGGTCATCTATGAGCTCATGTCCCATTCCAGTTATGCACATCAGTGGGAGCAAATGAACATGCTCTTATTACAGATTTATTACTGACGGATATCTCGTTGTGCGGAAAAAAGAATTGCTTAATCTCGCAACTGCTGAAGGGTTAAGCTAGGAAATCAATTTTGCCAACTGAAAAGCGTTTTTGTATGATTTATCTGTCTGAAACAGTATAATTTGGTTTCTCCGCCAGCAGTGATGCGCAGTGAAGGATTTTCTAAATCTCTTCCAAACCCAAGTTTCACATTGTTTATTGCATAATTTTCAATGGTTGCTTCAATGGTGAGGAATACTGTATATACCCCATTTATAGACCAAACTATGTATTTTATTAACAGAAGACAAAATGCCACGAAAAATAAACCTGTGTAGAATATAGGCTGTTTTGTAACTAATCAAAGAAAAGTGTGATCTAATTCTAAGTTCAGATGATCAGTTGGAGTGAAAAGATGCTTTTCTTGTGATGAGGTGAAATTCTTTTCACTACTTGGAAAGAATAGATTAAATAAAAAAATCTGCACCAATAGCAGTCACTTTTTATGAATTGGTGATAAGGAAAAAACTTCATATTCACAGAAAATGAAAGCCAACATTTGGTAAGCAGATTGAAATGAAATTTGAAATGGAGAGAAATGCAAACTGACGAAGCGTTTTAATATATGTTAGTGCTGAAACTAAATTGAATGTGAGTAGAACATTGAGAAAAGAAAGGAAATCGGCATTATTTAGTTCAGAAATAAATCGAATTACTGCATATGTTGATTTCATGACCAAGAGAGTTAAATATTTATTGCCATCAGATAGCACAAAAATCTTCATAACATCTGATGCAGAAAATTTAATAATTTAAGCAATTTGGATTCATGATAGTGCATATATATGCTAGAGAAAATAGGACTGTAAAAGGCTTGATGGCTAATTGATTATTGTCTGTTATTATTTCAACCTCAAGTAGCACATTTTTGTGTGAAACATAATGTTAAAGCATTTAATTCATCATTGGAACCCAAAGTATGTTAGGAATATTTTTGTGTCATAGCAAAGCATGTTACAGATGTCTGCTTAATGAGAAGGATTAGAATTGAGGTTTGCTCCTTTTCATTACAAAAGAAACACTAGCTCCTATTCCCATTACATAGAGTAAACCGTGAACACATTCTTGCTGATATCCCATTCTTTTGGATTTGACGTCAGATGTAATTACCAGCGTTCAACTGTCTTATCCACTTGGTTATTGGTGAGGTGAGATGCTGAATTACCATGCAAAATTGAAATGAAGAGAGAAATAATTTTATGGTGGATGAAGTAATTAAAGAAATCCTAATTTCTAGAGCTTCATGTTCTTAAACCTTCCTTATTCCAATGAAACTTTTGAATGAAAAATATGAATGACAAATCATGATCACAGTGGCATAAATAAGAAAGAATTTCTCGCTGAGAGAGAGTAATTCAAGTTTATTTCTGTTACTGCTTTGGGAGATGAAACAGTGAGGTGAAATACTGGTTGCTTTGAACTTTTGCAGTTTCTTCTAATGTGATCTTCAGAGTGCAGTTTGATATTGTAATATTACTGTGAACTTTCCTTACAATTACTGTGTTACTTGTTGTGATAGAGTTTTTTTAAAAATGTAGATCAATTAAGAACTTGAAACCTTGCATATGAGAAAACTTGCTAATTTTCTTCAGATCAGAAAAAATTATTTTTGTATCAGCAACTGGAGTAATAAAACAGAATTTCAGAATGTTAGTGACGGTTTGGCTAACTCAGAAACAAGGAAAAGAGCACATTAGAATGTTCGAATTAATAATTTTGTTTAAAAAATAAACATGCAGCTGTTTTCCGTATATCTCGTATTAACATTTTGTAGATGTTTTTCTGTTTATTGAAAGGGATAGCATATGAAACCACCCCAGGCAGTAAAAAACTCTGGCAACATCATTGCTCCAAAATAAAGGAATATAATAAGTTGAATACAGGAAATTCAATGTTTGACAAAATGTAGCTAAAATGCTTGGAATTCTTAAAAATTTTACGATTTCGTAGATGTCTCAAATTGATTTTCGGTTAGAGCAAATGATACACTTTTCATGTATTTGCTGGCTCTCAAGATGCAGTCTTATTCAGGTAATGCAGTACAAAAACTAGCAAAACAATAGTATATTTTACATTTGCTGAAATGAAATCACAATATGCATTTACTTGCAAATAATTGGCATTTGCGAATTTAATGCCAATCAGTTATGCAGCAACTGTTTCCTTTTAAGTAAATATGTATGTAAGAAATCATTAATGCAGGTGGAAACACACTGATGACTTGATGACATAGTCATGTTGACACTGGCTGCAATTTGCTGCAAAGAAATAAGTGTTTTAAATTTGAAAAAACAGAATTAAAAAAAACTGCATGAAAAAGTAGCTTTAATTTAAATGAGAAGATGCTATTAGTGTAATCATTTATAACGTTTAAAAAGTTAATAATATTTATTTATCAATTTTAAAATAATAGACAAAATATGCTATGTTTTCTCATAAGTTACAGGTTTTTTCCCTCTGTGCATTTATTATTAAATCAGGAACGAAAAAACTGTGGCATTGATTATCTTTTCTTCATCTGCATATTAAGTGTGAGAATTCTATTACTTTTTTCTAAGTTAACTGTAATAACAACATTTTAAAATTAAACCAAAAAAAGTCTGAAAGCTTTTAGATTTTATATTATGCCCAAAGGAGCGTTTTTTTCTCTGGGGGGATTCAAAACAGGATTCGAAAAGTGATACGAACTAATTTGGTGAAACATTGAAGAAATATTAGGATAGTGCTTTAAAATATTTGTGGATAGTAATTTTTATCTAGAAATACCTAATAATTTAAAAAATAAATATTCTTGGATTCTTGGCTGAGTTGCAGCTTCCCAAAATTTCAAAATGCTGCTAAGTTTTGTTAGGAAGGTCAGTTTGAAAGACCAGAAACTTAATATTTATTAATTTAGATTATCAAAAATTTCAGAAGCTAATTGTAACTAATATCATTCTCTTTTAAGACATAACATTGGCCATATTTTATAGGATTTTAACATTCAAAAATAGGTAGTTTTTTTTTTCCTTCATGCTGGAAAAGAATGCATTCTATTCATTTAGAAATCTCTTCTTGAATACTGAACTTGCAGAATCAGTTAGTAACTCTAATCTTGATTCACAGATCATATAACTGCATACTGGCTTCCATAATCAATATGTTCTATGTATTATTACCTATGTTAATCTATTTGAGTTGCATCTATTATCCATCATTCATGTGAGTAATGTGCATGCATCTATTCTTGTGGGGGAAAAAGAGACAAATTCTTTATTTGGCAGGATTTATTGTACAGACATTTTGAATCCATAACCAATTTGATAATTTGTGTTATGGGTGTAATTCTTTAAAACAAGGAAAAAAAACGCATCTTAGTGATTTATGTTTCCAATTCAGGTAAAGTAACATTAATTATTGGGTTTATAGTAATCACCTAATATGAAACTTTCTAAATGTGAATTTATATTTTATTAAATGTAATTGTTGCTGATGGAACTATATAAAAAGAGTGACTGTGTTTTTATATTCCCCTCTCTATTATTGTTGAAACTCTTTCTGTAAAACTCTCTGCTGTTATTTAAAAAAAATTGGTACTTAGAAGTATGTTTAGAACATTGGTGGTTAGAAGTACTTACTCTTAGGATCAACGTTTAAGATAATAAAACTTGTAATAACCCCTTTTTTCAAGGGGGTGGGGGGCTCACTGTTCATGTATGGATGTACATCTTCAGGTTGTGCATTGCACTTAGAACAAAAAAGTATTATTTTGTTGCCAAACTGGGTTGTTTTAAAGTGATGGTTATAAATTTTAATTATATTATTTAAAGGATTTTCCCAATTGTATTTTCAGAATGTTTGCTGCTTTGGAGAAGCTTCGAAATATCATCGGCCAGTGTGCAGTGTATCTTCTAGCTCCAAATTTTTTTGGTGTGTTAGATGAACAAACAGCTATTTTACAAACAGTATGTTATACTTTAAATTTCCTGTATTTAAAGTGATTTCTGTTTTTAAGAGTTGCTAATATTGTGTTATGTATGCGCATAAAAGAAGATTAATGGAAGTAGTAAACTCTATGTGCTTTTTTATTTTTCATTCCTAATGTTTTATGAGTTAATCCAACTTAAACGTAATATTAGCTTGTGTTTATTTTGGTAAATGAAAATACATTGCTAACATTCTAATTTTTCATTGTTAACATTTTGGTTTAAGTAATTTATGAACTATTGATTTTGCTTGAATTAACATCTTTTGATTCATAGTTTCCTTTACTTATCAGGGGGAAAGAATTGCATTAAATTTAACTTCAGAGTGAATTTAAACTAACTTTATAAACTAAAATGAACCGAATTCTTTAAGAAGTGGAGAGTAAGATTCTTCAACATAATTCTGCTGCTGAAGTGTAGAATTGAAAAGAGCAAAACTTCATTAACTTATCATGTCTGTTATCAATATTGTTGGTCTCTGTTAAAGTGTCTGAAAATATTTTTTTAAACATAGCTTGAGGTAACACTTTTCAAATATTTTAAAATCCAGTAAGCAATGTTATTCATTTAGCTGATTTGTTGATGTTCAGGCAGGCGGAAATGTTTTATAAAATATTTCACAATATATTTATTTAATGTATGATATTGAATGCTTGAATTAGTTCTTGATGTAAAGGGCTGGCATGCTTAAATAGGACATGGTAGAGGGAAAAAATATTTTTGTGTATTTAATTGTGCTTGAGTTGGATACAGTGTTAATTGAAAGCAAAATTCTCCCCCTCTCCCATTTTTGCATTAAATTTAGTCAGACATTTCATGATAATAATTTTGAATGGCATGCTGGATGACTTGCTGGCTTCAAATTTTACGTTATTTTTACTAGGATTATATTTTTAAAGTTTTGTTTTGTTTTCTTTGTAATGAGTGGTTTTCCAGAAGCATCACTTTTAATCACTTTTTGGCAGCTTTGTCTCTTTTTTTAAATATCTTAATAAATAAATAAATAAAAATCTTTTTAGTTAATACTCTAAAGAGGGATGACCAATTTCTCAATATATATGATAGTTTTTTTTTTTTTTTTTCCATAAAAATAATGTAATACATTCAGACCTGTGTCTTATGTTCTAATAAATGACAAAGGGGGGATTTTTAAAGCAACATAATATTTTATTAATAATATTTATCAATGGAAAAGTAGCTGCAGAGAAAATACAGAAAAAAATCTTACCATTGATGAAAATCTGTATCTGTGTGTTCCTAATCAAGCAATTATAATCTGATATATATTCAGACTAAGGTAATGAGAAGGAATCATCAGTATGAAAATCGTTGAATAGGGAACAATGTTTTAATCTTCATGAACTTTAAATATGAAAAAGGCGGTTCTCGTAAGTATATAGGTCCAAAAGAATAGGTATCTTTGCTACTTTGATGAATACTGGGATACTTTTGATTAACAATTTCCAAAAATATTCCTCACTCTTTGGCTTTGAAGATTAGATCAGTTTGTACAGTAATAATTTAATTTTCTGGTGCCTCCCCTATCTTAATATGTCGAATTTTTGTGGCAATATGTAGAACATTTAAACTCTTTTTAAAAGGAAAAAGAAAATACTGCTCAATAACTTCTCCAAAATCGTGAGATCTGATCTCAGTGTCTCTAATTACCTTTTTAATTTCTGCAACAGGTTTTTCAGTATTATAGTTACAATGCTGTTTTTGTGGATGATTGGACATGTTATAAAGTGTTTCAAATTTTTTTGAATATCTTCTATTTGAGTATTATTTTTTTATGGATTAATGCTACTGATCCTTTGAAACATTGTTTTTGTACAGTTCTAAATTTGAATTACTTAATTTCAATGCGAAATCTGTAAAAAATCCTAAATAACTGAGCTGAGTTCCAACATTTTATGCTGTTTGAGAAAATTTTTTATCTCGGTTAATAGTTTATGAAATTATTGCAGAAATTTACCTCTACTTAACCACCTTGCATTGGTATCAAAGTCCATAAGGAGAAAAGTATTGATTTAACTAATGTACCAGTTGTACTACATTGATGTAATAATAATTCCGGCTATCTTTCACCAAACTATAACTCAAAGCAAATGCATTCAAAACTCAGAAGAGACGCTGTTTGAGGAAACTTCTTCGAATGGAATTAATAATTTTGAAAGCTTTATCTGTTATTTTGTGCTTATTCTTTCGCTGTCTAACACTTGTTGGTGAATCATGCAGTGGTAGCTGAAAGACTTCGAAATTCATCATCATTTTAGTATAAGAGCTATAAATTCAGCTGCTGCTCCATCTGTTGTTATTGTAATTAATTTAAAAAGTGGCAGTTTCAAATTAATGAAGTTTTCAAAGAGTCAACTGTGTCTATACCACTAGTCCTTTCTTTCAAAGAAATCATACTTGTCTTTCTTCAGATCAGATGCCTCATCTTTAAAAACCCTACAATTAAAATTAAGCAAGTGTGCTATGTCACTTATATCTGTTGATCAAACTGAATGTTACCAGTGCAACGACAACGGATGCAGGAAATCTGCTGCATCACAGTACTTTGAGAAAAGTGTTGATCTTTAATTGTAGCAATAATATTGTTCTTAAAATCATTAAAAAGTGAATCTGACATTTCCAAGAGGTTTCTTTTAAAAATTTACCACCAGAAAATGGTTTACTCCTTTTTCCTAATTCAGTTTACTATGAATGATGCAGTAGTCACTGTGCATGATTTCAGCATGACCTTTTTAGAAACATTTTGTTATCTGAATTGATCCTTAAGGTCCTAAATTTAATTAACTTTTTTTTCTCAAGTAACTTTTGTGGGTAATCTGTTTGATATTTTTTATGTAAAGTAAAAAAATGCCTCACCAGACTGCCTTTCTACGGTTGGTTGGTTGGTTATTGGAATTTGGCAAAGCACACAAGGACTGTTTGCTTAATGGTAAATATGCCTTTGAGGAGAACTTTCTAAAGACAGCAAGCCCGTATTAACATTTTGTATGAGGAAGACCTCAAAATCCAACCATGAACCTAGCCCGTTCCTCTAGATTCAAAGCCACGTTGAATACAGGCATTCCACATTCAGCCACTTATGGGGCAGTAACAGCCATGGAGGCATTGCATATCAAGCTACAACATTTCTCATTCATCATGGTAAAAAATAATCAAGTTCCCATTGTTCATGAAAATGTTAAGTCTTATTTTAATGGGTATAAAATGCAAAAGATGTATACAAGTAAACAGTTTCAATTGAAACATAGGTAGAAGGTGCTTTAGTAGTTTTAAGAATGCTAAAGCAATGTTACTGCTATCATGAGTACTAAACAAGGAACAGGGAGATAACAATTTATGTATTGTTACATGACGGATTAAAAAGGCTGCACTGACAAGCTCTGTAGATGACTTAAGACTATTCTTACACTCCTTCGGCAACTGGTGTGGAAGGCAAAGCGTCAACTATGAAACTAAATGAACCGTGACCATTTATGTTGAAATCATCTTCTTTTCAGTTGGGATCGACCAAAAATCACCTCACATTCCATTAGTCAATCACCATTAAGGACTTTTGTCTTTTTCCTGCAGCAGTAATTACTTCGATTTTTAATATCTAAGGGCAGCCTGGAACTTCAGTGCGAACAGTCTAAAATTACTAGAATAATGCAAAAATTATTATCATCCATATCATCTTTTCACAGAACATTGAGTAAAATGTGGTAATTCATCCTTGGGAATACTTTTAACCCTTTCAAGGCAGCCTTTATTTACGATGTTCATTCGGGATGGAGGGGAGTCATAAGGAATCGTTCACAAGATGGGTTTTGCATTGCTAAGCATAACTTTAGAAAAAAGAAAGCTTTAAGTCCTAACATCATAATTATTGGTATAATTTTAGAATATTACTTTAGCTGCCATATACTTTAAAATTAGTATTTCGTAAACTTTTTCCATTACATGAAAGTACATAAAAAATTCCTTGGGAAGTAATTTTCGGGAGCACGTTTCAAATTATTCTGAAGTTTAATTGACAACATTAATAATCTTTAAAAATTAATAAAAAATACAAGAAAGACTACTAATAAGAATTAGTAACAACATTTTCATGGGAGGTGGAAGCAGACACTCTAATCTCTGTCTCTGACAAAATGTCCATATCAGAATCACTAGCGATATCACTTTCTAACTCTTTAGAAAATGAATCATCATTGTTAGCACACGGCATGTTAAAGAGCGAACTCTGTTTGTTCACACATTATGCTTTCACTCCTTCCCGGACCAGCTGACACCGAAGTCAGGCAGAATGTGATCGAATTGAAGTCAAGATCTTTAAACTATGTTCAGTTCAAAAGTAAAGATCACAGGTTACCATCTGATAGTCTTTAAAAAATGGATCAGTTTAAAATGCACTTATGCATTACCTGTCCCTTAAGCTCATTCTCCAGCGATGCATGGCTTGAACACTCGGCTGTGAGAAACGTTTGTAGGGAATGCATATATGAGACACTCCTCCATAAAAATTGATGCTCTCAGCACTTCTGTTTTGCAGTCTTAATGTTTCAAATTTCATAGACCTCTTTATCTGAATAAGTGTACTCCTTCACTTCTGAAATAGCAAAGATGGATATGTTTGTTTCTTTTGTTAACATTTTATTTCCTTTTTTTGTTTTTTGTCTAAAACTAGCCAATTTATAAGAATGTTTCAAAGTCAGCCCATTACTTACTATTGAGAATATAGGTCATTAGAGGTTGAAGTAGATTAGTATCTCTTTTTAAGATCTAGGATTTGGGGGGGATGAATTCACCCTTTCATTGCATATTTTATTTTAGAATCCCTGAGTACTGAAAATTTCTTAGAATTCTTTCTTCTCTTTTCTTTCACGTAAATGCTGCCATGTTATTCCCATTGGTGGTATCATGCATTCCCAAAAATTTATTAAGGGTTTCATTATGTAATCCAGTAATCTGTAAAGAAGAAAAATACTCTTATGGCAATAAACTATCCCCGTTACTGTTGTTTCTTTGAGTCGAAGTTGAGAACGAAGAACAAATTTATTGATCTCAACCTGGTTTTAAATCAAATGAAATTTCAAATAAAAATCCATAAGTACATAAAAGACAAAATTTTTGTCCCTATGGCTAATGATCTAGTTTTGGATACTAAAGTTATGAAATCTATGTGTGTATTGTGTGGTGAAACACACTACTATCAAGACTGTTTTAAAGACCAAAATATTTTATTTGGGGGGGAAAATGATATTTTAAGGATAAATAAAGCCTGTTTTGCATGTCTAAAAATCAGACATCGTCTGAAGAAGTGTACAGCAAATGTTTGATTCATAATTTGTGAAAAGAAGTATTGGACTGTAGTATGTCCTGAATTGTTTAATGTTGATAAGAAAATTCAGAGACATCTCACATTGATGAAATGTAATGGCTAACCAAAGCCAGGCAGAAGTTCTTATACAAACTCTGTGTCTATTAAAGTAAATGGGAAGAGAAGAACTTAAGTGCTTTATTTGTCATGGGATCTACCATCATCGAATGGTAGATTTAAGAAAAGTCTTAGGTCTACCATTAACCAAATGGTTGTGACTGCTGAATGAAAGGAATATGTAACATTTGTGCTTGGAGGTAGCTCTAGAAAGCAACATAAATGCTAAAGCATCGGTGAGTAATTTCCAAGTTCTGGACCAGCAAGTTATATGTGGGCCCATTCCTAGTACTCATGAAGGATTCTGGATGGCTGAATTAGGAGATAAAGGCATCAGTCTTATTGATGAATGAACAGACTCACTTCCTATAGAACTTTTAATTGGAGCTGACTATGCTGGAAGTCTTTACACCTTGAACGTTTTTCACTTATCATCTGGTCTTGTTGCAGTACAGGCACTACTCGGCTGGATTGCTATGGGCAAGATAAACAACTGCATTGTATCTCAAAGTACTTCATGTTTGATAACCAGTATACTAGTCCACAGCAATAATTTAGAGAATTTATGGAAATTAGATGCATTATCCACTGATCCCAGTGAAAGCAAATCTAGTGTAGAATAAGAAATGTCTGTATTAGACAATTTCATAGGACTTTGAGAAAAATGATGAGGGTAGATATGAAGTCAGTTTGCCATGGGTCAATGATCGGAATAATTTATCAGTCAATAGAGACACTGCTGAAAAGAGATTGCTTTCAATCACAAAGAAACTTAAATTAGAAGAAAAATTTGAAAGCTATAATGCAGGAATCCAAGATTTGTTACAATCAGGGGTAGTTAAAGAAGTGCTGAGTAATGAAATAGAGGGGAAAATACACTACTGTAGTAATGAAGTAGAAAAGAAAGTACACTTTGATCTTTTGTCCAAATGGCCAATCTCTAAGCAAAAATATGGTCATCATTTTTACTTGTCTGATATTAAATGTGTCTGTTTTTAGGAGATGGAATGTTTTCAGATCTTATTTTAAGGGTCCAGAGACTTGTGAAATGCCCATTAAAGGTTAATTGCATACCTCTGTGTTCAAATGCTTAATCCGGTTATAAGAATTTAGCTTTTTTAAGAAATCTATTAGAGACAGTAAGTATTTGTGTAATAGTTCTTGATTTTTGCTTCCTGGATTTAGAAGGAGGGGAATGCGTTTTATGATTTAAAGGAGCAGCATGTGTGAGAGTTATAGCTGATTGATATTATTCTTGGCTACTTACAAAGTGCCTTAATTGCAACTTAGTTGTACAGATTAAAATAACTTAAGTGTTCTTTTTTAAAAACTCATCAGAAGTACTTATTGAAAAGTAGGATTTACAAATTTTGTAACTTGTAATTAAAAATAATAAAATTATTGTACTTATTTCATATAGATTATAATCATCAAATCGATTCAGTTACAGAAAGGGAAAAAATGTAATTTCAGATATGCAGTAGTTTGGGAGAAATAGGAGTTTAGATTCTTATCTTAGCCTTAAATCTTCAGTATTATTTTTTATATGTATTTTTAGTTGGTTCTGTTATGAATTATTGTTTAGTTGTGTTGCGAAACCAAAAAATATACATGCATTTTTATAGGATGAGTATAGACATCTCAGTTCAATGCCGCAGAAGATGCCAATTAAATTTACTCCAAAAAAGAAGGACAGGTTAGGACATATTATTGATAATATTCTACTCTTTGTGTAAATTTGTTTACTTCTGATTTCACTGAAATCAAATTTAATTTTCATAAGAATTTACTTCCACAGGTACATAGTTTTGTACAACTCCCTTGCGTACTCACGCACTGAATTGACTAAAGTAATAGTTTCTTCTGCTAAAGTAATTGTAAAGGACAGTTCTGAAAATATAATACCTTCTCAAGTCAATCCTGTTTTTAAGAAAAACAAGTTCATTGCTACTGAATTTGAAGTGAGTTTATATAACCTTATATGCATTTGTAAAGTTTGTGTTTATAAAATATCCTACTTTTTATCATGTTTTCATGTTAAAATAAATTTAAACTGGTAGTACAGGCATAAAATATGCTTCCGCTGCATGTTCTATTTCATCTCCTTCATCGTATATGTTTGTGATATTGCCTACTTTGAAAATACATTTTCATATGGACTTTAAAATAGCATTTTTTAAATTTATTATAGATACTTACACTCCTTAAAATTTTCATAATTTTGTAGTAAATGTGTTATTCAAAATTGCTAGGAATTTTTAGCAAATGAATATAGGCTATACAAATTGAGATAATTATGTATATACCTTTTTTAATAATTAAATTGTTGGCTTGATAAAAATTTATCAGTGTAATTTCTTTAATGTTTCATTTGTTTTAATAGTTTACAAAAATGAAAAATTCAGAATCTTTTTAATTTATTAAATTAAGCATGATTTCTGAACACTTAAAAAAAAGGCACAGCACAAAGAAAATATGTCTGTAACAGGTAATCTGTTTTAAAAATGAAATGCATTTTGCTTAAAAATGAATTACCTTCCTTGTGTTGTGAGTTTTCTGAAACTCTTGAAAATTTTTCCTGAGCTAAAATTTGTGAATTACACTTGTAATTATTAATACTCTGTAATTATTTATTTGTACCCATTCTGGAGGTATTTATGTAACTCATGTAAATTATTATTATTATTTCATATTTTAACATTTTTCCCCGTAAAATATTATGAGAGATAACCAAAATAATTTGATTTGAGAGCAAGATGATGCTTTTTAGTTAATTTTAGATATTAGACTATTAAATATGATGCTTTTTAGTTAATTTTAGATATTAGACTATTAAATATGATAATCTGCTGCTTAGATTAAATGACAATTTAATATTTAAAGTGTTATTTTATACATAGAAAAAAAAGTAAGAGGGAAATATTGCTTTTGATATAAGTTAAGAAAGTTTTCTTAGCATTAAAATTTTTCATGTTTAAAAGTATTACTATTATTACAAAAGTTTTCAGAATTGATGTTACAAGAAATAACATAGAACTTACCAACTAATGATCTTTGGTTTTGTCAAAAGTGGCCCTCTCCACCTTCTATATGCATGTGCAGTATTTCTGGTCTCAGAAACAAGCATTGGAAGGTGTTTTTGAGACGTCTCAGCAGATTTGTGAGAGTCCATTGCATTGGGGTAATATCTTTATATTGCTTCTCTTTTACGGGTGTTTTCACCTGAAGAAACAAGATGAAATTGTAAGGTGATAAGTTGAGTACATGTAGTAGTAGAATGTGGTAGGGCAGGGATACAGTGTTTCTTTGGCATTTCTTTACTCTTCTGGCTATTGCTTATGTGTTTGCAAGTCTTACCAACAGTACCAGATTTCGTGACGCATACATTCAGTATCTTATTGTAAAAATCAGGGTCTTCATCTGCCCTTCAGGCAAAGCGTCATGATGTACCCAGTGATATACAACGGGGGACTCTGAACAATCTGTAGGGTACATTATTTTGGTAATGACACCTATTGATGGAAAACGAAAGGAACTAAACATACAAAATCAGAATATTCTCAATATCAAGCACCAGATGAAAGATTTAGTGTTGTGCACATTGATTTCATTGGGCCTTGTTCACATTGGATTACCCGATTTTGATGTACACTGCAGGAAAAAAAAGTGGGATAGTTCTAGATCTCCTGTTCTACTGGGGCGATTACGAAATTCAAATTGTGTTTCCCATGTCACGAAAGTGCGACTTAGTATATATATTGGATTTATATATAGCATTGTTCTAACATATGTATTTTTACGCAAAATCGGACTTTTTCTGAAATAGCATAGCAAATTTTTTTCCATATTTCAATTCTACAACTCAAATTATGCCAAAGTGTCAAGTTTTGTAAAAATCGCATGAGTAGTTTTTTAAAAATTGCCTCTCAAAATTTTAGCTCCTTAATGTTAATTGAATTTGAAATATATTTATTAATATCTCTTTTTATTACACTTATTTGATTCTTCCTTTCGTATAATCCGCTGATTTTTTATGATTTATTTTTTAAATTTGTATTTGTAATTTAAGTAATTTTTATAAATTTTCCGAAAGAAAATTTGAATTATAACCCTTAAAATTTTTGCCATCATCTTAAAGTAGATGTATTTCTAAGCATAAGTGCAAAAAATTAGATTTTTTTATTCAAAGTTTCCTAAGATATCTTAGGAATTTACATTTTGGTGCATATTGAAATTTGGCATATTTATTATAAGCAATAATAACGAAAATCTGGTTTACTCGCTTTGTTAAAATTATTTGAAAGTATCAATGATGACTTTTTGCCGCTCATAGACAGTGGAAAAAAGTGAAGGAAAATAGATTGCTATAAAGTAAGTAGTTTGCCAAGTGAATTATTCTCGGAGCAAACTGAAAAAATACGCCAAGATAAATTTTTTAATTTCTCCATAAATTTCGCATCAAAAATTACAAAATTTAATATCTAGGCATAATTTAAGTCATAGAATCGAAGTATGGGAAAAAATTGATATGTTATTTCAGAAAAGTCCGATTTTGTGTCAAAATACCTATGTTAGAACATGCTATATATAAACCTAATATAAGTATACCCTAAAGTCACGCTTTCAAGACATCGAAAACGCAGTTTGAATTTCGTTAATCGGCCTAATAGAACAGGATGTATAGAACTGTGCCCCCCCCCCATTTTTTTTTCGCAGTGTACCTTCCTGTGTTATTGTTGATAAAGAAACTCTGTTTATTTCAGAACTGTTTTGAAATTTGTCCTTGCTATGTGGTGTAAAAGTAAACCATACAACTTCTTACTATCCTCAGAATGGGAAAATTAAACGCCTACACCATACTTTAGAAACAACTATTAGATGTCATAACTCTCTTCATTGGGCAGAAACATTACCAACAGTTCCTGTGGTTTAGTGAGCTACTCTAGATGAGGGCTGTAAATATACAATAGCTGAAACAGTTTATGGCAGAACTATTAAATTACCTGGCCAATTTTTTGAAGAATCAAGCCTGCCAATATCTAATGATAATTTTGTAAGCAATCTTCAAAATCGGATGGCCCTCTTAAAGCCAAACCCAAATGTAAACAAAAGATTTTCACCCCTAAAGATTTGTACGCATGCATGCATGTGTTTTTGTGGGTTGACAGAGTAAAAAATCCTTTGGACCCCACCCCCACCCCCCACATCGAATCGAATCGTTTTTTCTTTCAGGAGGCATTGACTTCTAAAGAGTCCTTTCCTCTAGATTTATTTTGCCAGTGGCGTAAATTAAGAGTACTAAAAAGCACTCCACCCGAGGGCGTGAGAATGAGAGCAGGCATGATAAGCATGGCAATTTGACATTGAACTGGTAAGCAATTAGACAGTAAAAAACAGCAATAATGGCAGTGAATTCACTTTGATTAATGCTAGTCAGATAAGCAAGTAGTGAGAATGTTTAAGCTGCAAAAGGCAATCCGTGTAAGGCAATAATAGGAGGCATTTAGAAGAGATTTTTCTGCTCGTTTAGAGAGCGTTCTTCTTTCTTGACTGCAGTTCGTAGACTGAGGCATCTATTGCGCTGGGGCTTGGTTGCTTCGTTGAAGTCACGTGAGTATATTATCCAATGGAGTGCGTTTCATAAGTTCAGTCTTTTTTGAGATAAAAAGCGTAAGTAATGTAGGATTTAAATGACATAATTCCTGATTAATTGGGCTTGTAGTGCAATCTAAAGTAATATATAAGAAGGATCTTCTTTAATTTTCACTGTATGCGGTTAAAAGACCATATTTATTAAACCAAGTCCGATTTAAGCAGTCCAAAACACGTGAGTGAAGGCGGCCAATCGTTGTCTTGGAAAATCAAGGATTTTGATTTGTGCAGCGCGGTCATGTGACCGTTGCCGAGTTAGAGTATGGAATATAACAACTGATATGAAATTAAATTGAAAAACTATATACATAATAAAATGGAGATATAAGAGTAATCTTGGTTAAATACCAGTAATTTTCTGATTAAAATGATACTATATACATATATATACAGAGAAAATTTACCACTTTGAATTGTGATGAATAGTTTTTGGTCTTTTAACCTTGTGGTCAATAGTAGGATCGTAGTCACTTATATTTTTAATTGTTTCATATGGGCTGTTACGCATTTTTTCGAAGAAATCATGCGAAGATATTAGGATTTGACTGGACAGAGGAGGAATATCTAGGTCGTGATGAATTTGTCTATTTCTTACAAACCATGGAGAGTTTGAAATCGATCTTAATATTTTATTTTGGAGAATATCCAGTTTCTTCCTTTCTGTTTTGAGTCCTATTGACCAGGCAGGTGCTCCGTATAGTAAAATGGGTCTGATGAGGGAAGTTTAAAGAATCTTCTTGATTTTAATGCTCAGTTTTGACTGTCTTCCTAATTTTCCAATTGTTACACCAGTAAGGGATGTGATTTACGTATAGTTGAAGGTTTTTCAGGGCAAGCTGTGGGTTTCTAGATTCTGCTAAGATGACTGTATCGTCTGCGTATTTTAGGATTCTTGAATTTATAGGTTGAGGAAGATCGTTAATGTAGAGATTAAAAAGCTTTGGGGAAATGACACTGCCTTGGGCTACACCACAGAAGCTTCGTTTTCGTTTGGATAGTGTATCGCCGATTCTGACTTGGAATGTTCTATTTTTGAGAAATGAAATGATAATATGAATGAGTCCGTCTGGTAGCATGAATTTTTGAAGTTTGCATATGAGTCCTATATGCCATACTCGGTCAAACGCTTTCTCGAAATCCAGGAAGCAAGCTGCGATTGAGTTTTTCTTTTGGAAAGCAAGTGATATTATTTCAACAAGATTTAAAATTTGGTGGGTGGTGCTATGTCCGCTTCTAAAGCCGAACTGGTTATTATCGATTAGGTTATATTTTTCTAGGTGAGTAGTTAGCCGGGAACATAGGATTTTTTCATAAATTTTTCCCATGGCAGGGAGGAGACTAATAGGTCGATAGCTTTTGATGTCTTTTGGGTTTTTTCCTGGTTTTAGAATTGAGGTGATGATAGAGTGCTTCCAGGGTTGCGGGAAGTAGCATTTCCTGATACAAGCATTAATAATGTTAGTAATTTTTATGATGCCTTTAGTTGGTAATGCCTTGAGGGCTTCATTATTGATATTATCGTAACCTTTAGCTTTTCTTTTCTTGAGATTTTTGATGATTTCCTTGATTTCAGTGGGAGAAGTTGGCCTGATGAGATTTCTGGGAGTGGAATTTATTATTTTTTGGTATTCTTCAATAATTTCTGCTTCATGAGGAGAGTTATTATTTTGGAGAGGTTGAAAAATTTTTTCAAGTTCGTCCGCCATTAAATTTGCAACTTCTTTTTCCGATTGGTAGGTTGATCCCATGTGATCAATTGCATGAATCTGATTTGTTCTTTTTTTGTTTAGTGATTTTGCAATTTTCCATATGGTGTTATGCTGGATATCAATATTTTCTAAAAGAAATTCCCATTTTTGATTATTAAATTCTTTAATTTCTGATTTTACTTTCCTATTTAGATAATTGAGGTGGGTTTTATCAATTGGATGTTGAGAGAGTTGCCATCTTTTACGGGCTCTATTTCTTTGGTTGATGGTGACTTTAATGTGCGAGGGTAGCGTCAGATGATTTTCAGATTTACTAGTATATGTTGATTCGTTTATGGTATTTTGTATTTTAGTATTTAGGTCGTTAATTTCTTCTTCAATATCGTAGACATGAGGGAAGTGGGTTTTTCCAGTAATGTTGGCAAGTTTTTGAGTGAAGAGGTTCCAGTTTATTTTAGTTTTTCTTTTTTCTAATGGGGGGTAAAATCCGTAGAAATCGAAATTAATAGGAAGATGGTCTGATGATAAGTCATCCTGTACTTCGAGAGTGGGTGAGTAGGGTATATTTTTTAGTAGAAGTATGTCAAGAACATCTCCAACTCCATTATGATGGTATCTTGTAGGCGAATGAGGTGCTACAATTTTAATATCCTTGGCAATTAAATAGTTGTAAAGGTTTATTCCATTAGGGTTGTTGATTCTAGAGTTCCAAGTTGTGTGCTTGGCGTTTAAATCACCAGCGATGAGCGTTGGATAAGAGGTTGAAGTTATTGTGTCGAGATCGTTTGCATTTAATGGGTTTGCTGGCGGATTGTAAACAGAGATGAATAGATATTCTTCGTTTAGTCCACTGTAGACAATTGCAGCAGTATGTTCAAGATTACCTGTTGAAGGGAAATTATATTTCGTATATTTTAGATAATTTTTTATGAGTATGGCTGTGCCACCTCCTCTGTTGTGCGTTCTGTCAGATCTTAATACATTGTATCCTGGGATATTGAATTTATTACTGCTTCTGAGGTGAGTTTCGTTCAGCATCATAATATCTATTGAGTGTTTATCCAAGTAGTTTTTTATTTCCTCTTTTTGCTTGATGACGCTGTTGGCGTTAAAGAATGTAACTTTTAGATAGCTTTTGCTAGCTGAGATTATAGTGTTGTAATCCGGAAGGCTGTTAAAATTCATAATTGATGGAGGTGAAATATTCAATTGCAGCCATGGCAACTTCAATTTTGTTCATTAGGTTTTTGGCAGTTTTAAATTCATTTAAGAATTCTTTCGCTTTTTGGAGTTGAATTTTAACCCATTCCATGAAGGAGGGGGACTCTTGGTTTGTTGAGGCTTCAATTCTGGATTTCGTCGGAGCGGATGCAGCCGGTTGTTTGCTGGTATTTTCTTCTGTTTTTT
>KK120952.1:532839-566276 GCA_000611955.2 Stegodyphus mimosarum
TGTTCGGGGGTTCTTTATAATTGCTTTAAATGGTTTTTCACTTTTTATTTTAAAGGTATGAAAAGGTACGCCTTTCTCGGCGAATAGCGTAGCTACTGCACGGTAGTCATTTATTTCAAAGACTCTTATTGTAAGTTGATCTCCTGTTAGATTCCTTTTAACTTTTTTGATTCCAAGAGCTTCTATTTCTTCTTTGAGTTTGTCCCAGTTAGAATTAAAGTCTGATAAAATTATGGGAGGAATATGTCCTGCAGTCTTTTTGGGTTCAGCGAAATCTTCTGGGTTATTTTCATTTTCGGAATCCATATTAACTTCGTGGTTTAATTCCTGAAATTTATTTTTAAGTGTTGGAGATGATGGTTCAGTATTAGAATGCGATCGTTTATGGGTTTTTCTGGGGGACTGAAATCCTTCTTGATCAATTTGAATTTTTTTCTTTATATTTTTGTCGCTGTTATTTCTTGTTATTTTTAGATTTGGTTTTGGTGTTTTTTTAGGTGAGACTCCATTTATATTTTGGGATTTTGTGATGATGTCACAAGCTTTTATTTTGGTTTCTAAGCTTTTTAATTCGTTTAAGATAATCTCAGATTGGGGAGCTGATTTCAGTGATTGGAATTCCTTAATGAATTGATTTTTAAGCGCAGTTACGTTATGGAAGTTTACTTCCTTTAGGTTGCTGCCTAAGTATGTAACCAGCTGATTACACGCTTTTATCTGTTCTTCGGAACATTGTTTAATTAGTTCCTCATTTAGATTTTCGATATTGCCTTTTTCATCCATGCTGCCAATTAAGACTGACTAGCAGAAATCAAAAGAGAATATCACTTACCATTGTATCCTGATCCTGGGATCCAAGTCGGGAAACAGAGGTAAACCAAAAGTGTAATCCAAAGCAAAACAAAGCAGGCGATCTCCAAAGCAAGCAAAAAGCAAGGAACAGAGGAGCGCGAAAAATTCCTGACTTGTCTCTAAGAGCTCAGCGCCCTCCCCCCCATGAAGGAGCCTTTTTGATATTGCCAAAAAAACCCGAAATATTTTCTTTTATCAATTAAAAACAAGCAAGTTAATATCTCTCTAGATTAAAACTAGCTTATGTGTTACAACGTAATGAACTTTTGTCTCCAACTTCAGAAAATGGTCATACATCTGTGCCAAGTCAGCAACTAGAATAACTTAAAAAAACATGCTGTGGAAAAGACAAGTAAAACTTCCTATTCGTTTCAGTGACGTTATTGACTCTTCTTGAAATTATAACTCTTCCGTGTTCATTTAAAACTTAACTTTGTTTTTGTTTGTGTGCACAGTTTCAGTATGTACATATTTGTATCAGTGTACTTGTATAGATATTTGTATCTTCTCCCCCACGTTTTCAGAGTAATGTAACTTTGTTATTGGTAGGGGAGTGATGTAGGCTACATAGTCACACTGGCTGCCAAGACATTATTTTGGTAGTGGCACCTATATTGATGGAAAACCAAAACGCTAATAACTAGTACTTCTTTCACTTCACCCATCACATAGCAACAAATAAAAAGAAATGAAAAATATATATTCTAGAGATACTGAAGTGTTGTTATGACTGAAATTAACAAAGAATTACATTTTTGGTAAAAAAGTAAAAACCGAGCACTAGAGAGAAAAAGATGTAATACGGAAATGGATTCTTGCTTTTTTTTTCATTTAAATTTTTTAAAATAAGAACAAAAAAATTGCAAGTGGCAATAAACCTTAAGTTTTCAAGTATATGTACCTATACGTAGGAATATAAAAAACACAAAACTTAAAAAGAGTTATGCATTGAAAATATTAAGTTTATTATGGAAATGAACTTCCAATAATCAGTCCCTAGGTTATATTTGGCACTAGACTTTTTTGGCTGTGTGTGTCTCAGTTGCACCTTGCAAGATAAGTTTTTTGAATTTGCAATTGATTAAAAGCTATCTTCAATGAAGAATGAGACAAGTAAGACTGAACAGTTTAGGAATCCTTTTCAATTTAAGTCTAGTAAGTCTAGTAATCATCAGTTTAAGTCTAGTAAGATGACGTGTAGAAATTATAAAAATAGGAAATAGTTATTTATGAAATAATGAAGGCATTTATGGCCTAAAAAATTTACAAAATTCACAAAAAATGTGCAAAAAAAATCTCAGTATTCTCTGATTTTATTAAACATATCTTTTCAGTGTAAGTAGCTTAAGCTGTTTCTTTTCTTTCTTTCTTTCTTTTTATGCCCTAACATTCTATACATTCTCTTTAATTTTATTCTGTACATTATTCTATGTCTATACATTCTCTTTAATTTTCCCGAGAAGCATAATTTTTTTGTTTAGCTACATATTTCCATTGTTCAAGTTCTGTAATTGCAGTGTCAAGAATTTTCATTAAACTATCCATAAAACATTTAATTTTTTTTTTTATTTTCAACAACCTCTTTGTTATTTTCTTCACTATCAGTAACAATATTTTTTGGATTAAAACCATGCTACAGATTTCACCATGGTTGATTAAAGATTGAGACATTGCAATGGAAATCTTCTATTATATTATCATTTCTCCAAATTTTCTTGCAAATTCCATTAATTCGAAAACTTTCCCTTTTGTTTGTGATATTAAAAAAAAAATCTTCAATTTTGCAGCTATCGTCATTACAAAGAAAGTGACCATAAGATCATTAAACCATAAATTGTGTGGCCACTGGGCCATAAATTATGCCAAATATTTTTTTAAATATCTGCAGACATATCCTTTCATCATTTTATAATGCTCTGCACAGCAGATCTTGTGTTAAAATGTTTCACAAATTCTTGAATGAACTTGCCATTCTTCAGAAAATTTAGCTTTCATTTTAAAAAGGCAACATTATATCAACATTGACAGCTCTCTGATATTCTGTGGCTGAATGATAGCTATATAATTTGATGAAAAGAATAAGACAGATACATTATCTTTTACTAAAACTTTAAGTATGAGGCAAATTGTTTTCTCTTAATTTGGTGAATTTTTGCATCACTGTGTAAAACAACCAGGCCTCAAGCATGGAATAATTTTCAAACTTGTCACTTATTAATGTTTGTGTCATATAAGCTTTTATGTTTGCATGCTAGATGAAAAGAAAGATTTTTATTACTTTAAATGTCTGAGATTCTGCAATTCTTCCAATCATGAAAAGTTTGCATTTTTGCATTCGAACAACGTTTGCACATTCCAAAATCAATAGTAATGCTTTGGAATCTTTAATCCAATGCCAACTTTTTATGCTGATGTCTCAAAGGTATTTTGTCAAACATACTGCCAGAAAAACCATCAGTTTCATCAGCATTATAAATTTTTTCTAGAGATAAATTTTTGATATTAGAGCTTTATGAATTCATCTGCGAATTATTCCAGACCTCTGTATCAGCTGAAGTTTTTAGCTGTCTTATATCATGACGATTTTTAAAAGTCCCATTTCCTGATGAAATATTTTGGCTTGAGCCATTATCATTGGATAGGTCAGTGTCACACTCTTGCTGCAACATTGCATTTTGTCTTTGAATCATACTGTGTCTCAGCATTTCAATCATTGCTTTGCCATGCAAATCAATTTTATTGTAATGAGTGCTTCTTCTGTTACTCATGGCAAGTGGGGCATGAAAATTAACAAAAACTCAAAAATGTCCCTTTTTTTTACTTTCAGTGCCATACTTCTTGCATAGTTTTTGGATGGATATGCATTTATTCAATTTTCGCAGCAATTTCTCTTCTGTTTGACTGGCATAGAAACATGCTTTCACTTTGCAGATCCTGCTGCAGCTTAAGAATTAAACTCTTTTTGACATAAACAAAAATTTCTTCTTTAATTTGTATAAGCTAGCTGAAACAATGATACCCTGCAAAAAGATAATGAGCTGGTTCACATTAGAAAGTTAAGGAATAGCAGAATTTGCTATAGTAACTGTTCCTTGCAATCTTGCTTACTTCAGACTTGCCAATTCTCCCGATTTAGGCGGGAAACTCCCGATTTTCGACCGTTCTTCCCGCCAACCCGATTTACAATATATTTCTCCCGACTTTCTTTTATTCTTAAAATTTCTCACGATTTTTATGTAGCTTGCCTTAATACTTCGTTATTTACGTCCCCGAAAAGTGATTTGGGGGCCTGAAAGCACCTTGTTTTTCTCTAGACTGCATAGAAAACCAAAGTAATTTCACCAGTAAGAAATTATGGCACGCTTCTGCTTTGTGAGTGAGATCATGTGTCCGGAAACGTCATGTCCCATTCCTTCAATGAGCATCGAGCATGAGTTGTATTGATGAAAACGAAAAGTTAATTTTTTCGACGGAAACAAAAGACCAAAGAGTTATTAATGCAGAATGTACTGTTTGCATTAAAGAATTAGTAACTGAACTTTCAGATATTAATTAGTGACGATTTGAAGTTAATTCATTATTAAAAAATATATTTTTGTCATTTAAAAATCTTTTGGTCGCTGAAAATAAATCTCCCGATTTCTAAAAAAATTCTCCCAATTTTTGAGCGTTGGAGGTTGGCAATATATTACTTCTTCAGTGCTATGTCAACAAAACAAAATCAATTTAAGAAACATCCTATTCAAGATAAATATGTTTTGAGGCTTCGCTCACTGTTTAGGTCAAATAGAAAAATCCTGATCCCCACAACTGAAAGGCTAAATGTGTTTGTGACTGGTGTCAATATAATGCAAATCAGTGTATTATTATTGATCATGGTGAGATTTCTCTGTCAGCAAGTGTGTGAAAGTGACATGCAGGAATCACAGTTAGTTTGTAGAAAAATCATGTTTCTGGCATACTTGCTTTTTGAGTATTATTTTCTCCATTCGTAGTTTTTGAGGAGGAAAAATTGTATTTTTTTTTTCTTTTGATCTGGAGGTTCAGATGTAAGATCGTTTTGGATGCTGGACATCCCTATTTCAAACTTTCTGCTCTATTCCCTGCTACCTTTCTTCTCTTTGGCTGAAGTATGCAAAACTGCATTTTCATTATGAGCAGCAAATTTCATTTTATCTTTGAGTAGGAATGTTTTGCATGAAATCAATGCAAATGCATCTGCTTGTCTTGGCCGAGATTCCTTAATTGTTATGAGAATTTGCAATAGAGGGGTTCAGGAGGGCCACACAATGTAGTCATAACAGCCTTGCATGCCCAAGACTAATGACATCTGTTCCACATTGATTTGAGGGATCCTACAGCCACATCATGTACCCTAGGGTAGCAAATTAATTGTGACATAAAGCACTAAGTATGGGCGCATATGGTGCAATAATGTCTGCAGTATGATGGGTGAAGCACCATTTGCACTTCCAAGCAGATTAGTCTCATAATTCTTACCGTAAACACAGTTCAATAAAATCACTTCAGTATGTGAATAAACCAACACACGAACTAACCATTTACAATGTTTATTTACAACATTTTAGCTATTTTAAATGACTCTCAAAACGAGAGTTCGAAATCATTATTACCGAGTCAGTCGGTTCCTGAAACAGTTCTCTAAAAGAGAGTGCAACAAGGTTGCTACAAAAGATATGCAAAAATCAACTAATCACTTCAGAGCTACCTAACGGCCAAATCGGCAGTCAGAACGCACTGCCCTCAGATGGTTCATCATCATTAAAAGAAAATAATTAACTTAGAAAACTAAATTAATGGTTAGGTGTTCAATAATTTTAAAGTAGGCATATCAAATTCTTGGATAAAAATAAAATATACTAAATTATACTTATATATGGTAGGCAAATAATAGTCAAATTCAAAATACAATATAATGCTGGAATCTAGAATAATGAAAATAATAAATGAATTATATGAATAAATAAAATGAAAAAATGCAAATAGTTTTATGACTGTCCATTAAGTCCAGTTCAAATTTATACAGTAATTGAATGAGTCTCTTTATAATTCCTGTTGGTGTTTAAAGCACACAGGATTGAACTTTTGAATCACATCCTAAACACAGCTCTTTAATACATCCGTACTTCCAAAGATGCTTCAAGTTTTCATCATGGATCAGCACTGTGTCACCAACTTTATACGATGAGGATTCTGATGGTCTGACTCAATATGCAGAATGGAGTTCTAACAGATATTCTTTTCTGCAGCGTTTTGAAAAGTGGTTATTGGCTTGCTGTCAATATTTAAATTTTTTTGTAAAGCATTCTCCTGTTGGACTTAGATCCATTTATTACAGGCAATCCATGTGGCAATGATGTTAGTCTTTTTTCTTCTAAAAAAGGGGCTAGAGTTAAAAGGCTCTGGTTCAGAGGGCTGTTTGTATATATAACACAATGGTCGAAAGTTGATAACTGCTTCAATTTCAGTCAGTGTCATTTCCATTTCTTCAAACGTAAAACAAGTCATACCAAGGAACTTTTTCAGTGGTGTCTTCATGGGGTGAACCATCCTTTCCCCAAAACCGCCCCACCAAGAGGCTCTAGGCACAATATCATTTCATTAAATAAATCTGTTTTTTTAATCTCACATTTAGAAACAGAAGTTAGTATACTATCACTTTCATTTTTAGAAACCTCAAGGGGCCTTTCTTTTGGTTTCATGCATATCGAAACATTATGAAACTTACTACTGCATATTTTGCAATGATGATTTAGAAATATACACTTCGCAGCAATGTGGAGTTTCCTAAAACATGCAAAACACCTCCCTTGATTCTTTAGTTTTTTATGCTTCTCAGGAATCAAAAGCAATTCACAGAAATTAGTATTATGTTCAGAACTACTACGAAAGAAACAGTTATTCTTAACACTAGTTGATAAAGCAGATTCTGTAGGAATATTACATTTAAAATATTTGTATCTATATTTTTGTGGTTTATCCTGAGATTTACATAACTATTCAAATGCATCGTAACTTCATGTGATTCTATTTCTTTTTTGATAAAGGATATTAGTTCATTGATGTCCCAGTCCAAACTTTTGGCACGCCTTATATTAAATTCTAAAGCAATATGTGATGGAATCAACTTAAGTGAAATTGGGCATAATAGATGACCATAACTTCAACAGATGCAACCCTAAAGAGTTTTAACTTATAACTCTGAATTTTACAGTTGTCATCGAGCTCTCTGAAACCTCTTTAGTTAGAAGAATTTTTTATCGGATTCAAATTCAATAGCTTTTTCATATGGGCGTTAATAATGACATCAGTTCTACCAAGCCATTCTTTCAAAAGGGCAATAGCAAAACTATAATTTTCATTAGTTAATGAAAAGCCAGATACAACATTTGCTGCACTTCCACCAAGCAGTGATTTCAAATAATAAAATTTATCCACTGGTCTCAAATGCTCATTACTATCTGTAGCATTTGAAAATTGGCTCTGAAACTCAAGCCATAAACAAGAATCACCATAATAGTTTTCAATTGTAAGCTTTGGAAGCTTCATAAAATTAGGTCTAGTATTATTACTAGAAACACTATTTTCTCTACTTAAAAGACTACAATCATGAGAATTAAGTTGAGGATTAGAGTTAAAATTTTTATCTAAATACCAAATAATTGTATTTTTCCATTCAATAATTTTTTCATTGTAATCTTCAACAACTTCATTTTCGGATTCAGTATCTTGAGGGGTTAATCCACTTCCGATTTCACCATTCAATTGTTTAAGACCATAATACTTTTCAATAAATTGCTCTTTGAGAACATTTAACTGATCAATTTTTTGTTCATGAGTCATTTCCTATGTTTTAGTTAAAACAGCTTCATTTTTTGTTAACATTTTTGTAATAGTCGTACACAAAACTTTGCATTTCTGCTTCAATATATCAAGACTATCCATTGCATCTATACTATATATAAAAAATATAAAGTTATAAATGAACATGCATTTACCTGATAAATTTTATATTCCAAACTTTCAATTCAAACATCCTGTCACTTGTACCTAAAGAAATGAAGCACCATTTGCACTTCCAAGCAGGTTAGCCTCATAATTCTTACCGTAAACGCAGTTCAATAAAATCACTTCAGTGTGTGAACAAATCAACACACAACTATGTACGAAATTTATTTACAACATGTTAGCTATTTTAAATTACTCTCAAAACGTCCAAATTCATTATTACCAACTCAGTCGGTTCATGAAACAATTCTCTAAAACAGTGTGCAACAGGGTTGCCACAAATGATATGCAAAAATCAACTATTCACTTCAGCGTTGAGTAACGGCCAAATTGGCTGTCACAACTATGGGTTACAAGCAAGGCGACTATTGGCTTCCCTGATGCAACAGCAAAGAAATCTGCATCTACAATAGTGTATTTGCTTACAGTATCACGATGCACATATCTCTCTGTAGAGGCCGTGAAAAGGAACAAATGTTTTAAAAAAAATTTGGGAGGGGGGATCATACTCTCTCAGCTCCAGTATTGATTGTGTAAAGTGTCATTGGGTTTACATTCCATTCACCTCTAGTTTACATATCCGATACTCTGACTAGGAAACATTGCTAAGGTTTTAATGCCTGTAATAGTGTCATATCTTCAGATCCTCCAGTGCCTCACCATTCAGAAGGCTAGTACTCTCCTGCATGCTGCCCACACTATCTTATATTTTCCTCAGTCTGTAGGGTGTTTGGCTTTTTCATTATCATGCTCATTCTCTTCATATCTCTCATGAATTAAAAAAATATCAATTAATGATTTCAAACATGACAACATTCAGCAACCAATGCAATAGATAAATTCTAGAATTGAATCTTCCTGTCCTGTGAAAAGAAAGGATGTAGCAAACTTGTGATGGACAACTTAACTGTGCAACTTTTGTACTAAATGTCTTCTTACACTTTCGTTTGGAATAGATCTTGCTATGAAGTTTGGGGTAAAAAAGGAGATTTGATGCTGAACATTAAAGCGGAGCCTAGTGACTGGTTTTGAAATAATATCATGGCTGTTTAGAAGTTTAGTAACAAAATGGGCATAAAATTATTTTAGTCTAAACGCCTTCGTTTTGCCTGCTACAAGATGTAGTAGTAATGGAAAGTTTCTAAGATTTTTTTTCTCTCATTTATTATCTTCTGGAGGCTTGCAAAAGTTTGCATCTGTGCGTTTCATGAACTTCTAAAGATAAACTGGAAGTTTCCTATTAAGGCTATAGTATTCTTTTCATGCATCTGTAATTAATTAGCATTATTCTGTTATTTTGAGAAATCTTAAATTTCAAATCAAGCTTTACATTCATATTTTTGTTGCAGCTTCTGTTTTTTGCAGAATTACCAGCACTTAGCCTGACCACATTTTCCATACATGAAACTGAAAATGATCTTGCCATTTCATATCGAGCTACATTAAAGTTTTTCAACACTGAAACAGTCCCTCCTAGCACGTAAGTCTATTAATAATATTTTGTTTCAAGTAGAAATTTTTGTTTTTCTTTCTTATACCTTTTTTATCTGTGATATGTCAAAAATCTTATGTTATTAAATTCTCTAAAAGTATTACTTTTTATATATTTTCTTGTAAAAATAATACAGGAAAACGTAAAGAAACTAATCTAAAAAGATGCTTCATGTTAATTCTATTAAGTGAAGTCCAATGAAAGATGGTTGAAGCTCAATATCAACATTAGTATGAGACTGCATTTTGTTGAGATTCAGCCTTGCTGCACAGAAGTATACAAATTTTTGTAATTGTTCTTTAATTGTTTTAACATGTGTAGAAAGAATGCAAAGGATGTGCTTAAGATTCTAATTTCAATGATTGTATGAGTAGCTGGATAAAATTATCCTGTATGGAAATTGGAAAATGTCATTGAGAGGGCATTTGATGGATTGTGAGAAATTGTATGTTGTGGTGATAATTAAGCAAAACAGACACTGACTGACATCTGTAAAAAACAAAGTATCATATTAGGATATAGAAATGGCTTAAAAACGCTAGTGATATATGTAGACAATCAGGTCAAAGCTGAAAAACATGTCATAGTAATGATGTAATCCCAGATTGCAAGGGAATTTTCTATAGCTATAGGAATTCAAGTATCCAGATATAATGTGAGTGACAAACTGCATGAGAACTGTAAGGAAGGAAATTCATAATGTGTATCCTACTAACTCAAGCTGTGAGATGCATGCTGTTGTAGTGGTGCAGAAATCGGGACTAGAGTAGCACAGAGTGGATTTTAGTTTTCTTCACTGACAAGCAGAGCCGAAGAAAGGGTGAGGCTCTTTCCTCAAGTGAATGGCTAGAAAGGGCACAAATTAGCTGCAAAATTGTAGAAGTGTATTTTAAAAATAAATTGCAATATTTAACTTTCAACTTCAAGAAGCACAATTTTAAAATAACGAATTTAAATCAATAAAGCTCTATGTTCTTGAACACTTTCCCTTGTTTTTGGGCTTTCCTACAATGAGTTAACCAAATCAAATAATTATTAACAATTTAATATTTAAAATGGGACAAAAATAATTATTGCATGTTTTATGTAACTTTCAACTCATTATTACTTTTTACAAAATTCAAACTTTGAAATCAAATGATAAATCATTACAGTACTTTCGATCTAATAGCCTCTTTAAGCAAATCAGTTTAAAATTTTATGTATGTATTTGCAGAGTGTAATATTTCAAGAAAAAAGGAAAAGTAATCATCAAATATTTTAAATATGCATAAACCTGCACGCTTAACAGATGGATTAACCGAATAACGAATGCCAGTGAATGGGCTGTCTTCACAGGTATTTTCATTGATTTCCCTATGTGGAACTTAAATACGAGCCTATTTCTCTTAGAAAGCCCTCTAAGCCATTCCTCACCTTTAGGCAAATTGCTGTCACATGTTTCAAATACTGAAGTCAAGAAACATAATAGAAAGATTATATTTTTATTTATAAAAATAAGAAAAATATTCTTTAGAAATATGAAATCAGATATTTTAAATATACATAATGAGACGAATGTATCTATAGAATCTGAAGAGAGGTAAAAAGAAAGGTTAAGAAATGAGACTGTCAAAATTCAATTGATGAAAACTAATATTCCAGAAAAATCTGTTTTCATATGAGAAATGTGAAAAAATAATGTAATTGGATTTAGGCATTATAAAAGTTGGGTAACGTTTGGATCTGGCAAAGTACATGATGGCTGTTAAAGGAGGGGTGCTTAAGTATTTAAAAAAAACCAGATTATAACATAGCAATTAACTATCCAAATAATATAAATCATCCAGATATTATATCACAAATGTCTACTTTTAAAGACCATGCTGTTTCAATAATTCTGGTCACTAAAGCAAACTGATTTTTTTTTTAAAGATAATTCAGGAACTCAGTTTAGTTCAATCATATCTGAACTTGGATATTTTGTTAAAAAAATTTTGAGCATTGCCAGTTATTACTGCTAGTGTGAAAGAAACTTCAAAAGAATTGAAATAATAATAATAATTAAAAAGAACATGCAAAATCTCTTTTTTTGGGGGGGAACAAAAAGCTTTTAAGTATCACTATTTTCTCAATAGAGCAATACTACTGTAAATGCTGAAACATATGCTCGTCCTCATCACTCAGCACACATAAACAATTATCATGAAGGTTAAGGAATACAGCAGATAGAGTGGCCTGCCTATTCTCTAGATTCAAATCTTTTTAAACACGGGAGGACAAGGACACCAACTTGTATCGCTGCAACCTCCACTTCACTCTTCAGATATTTCAAGGTGATATTCATCATGAATGCATTTTGTTAATAGGGTAATTCATGGATAATCTAATGTATAAGATATAAAACCATAAGCTTGCATTTTGGTCAGGGTTGATAACACACCTCATTAATTTGAGTTTTTTCTGTGTATCTCTAAAATGTTGTAATTCCAACTTTTCTCCCTACTCCATCTTTGAATAACGTTTCCTATGTTCTTATTTAAATTTTCTTATGCAAAATAATTTTTAAGCTAGTCAGGCAAGACAAAATAAAGGCCTTGTGCAAGTTTCATGTTGTTATCTGCAGAATAATTAAAGTTATATGAATCTGTATAGTTTTTCCTTTAATTTCCCACAAACATGAATGGTTTTGTTTAATATTTTGTGTGTTCATAAGTTGCATTAAAAAAAAAGAGAAGCATATGTATTTCTTCACAGTGCTTTTGTCAATGTTCTTTTGCTGTGCATGCAAAAATGACCAGGAAAAATGCCCTTCAGTCAGTTAATTCCACATATGTGTTAAAATAAGCAGTAAGATTAAAATTCTGTTTATTTCAATTTTATCGTTTTTGCAGCCTGTGGATAATCATTTATAATTATTTGCACTGTGTAATTATACATGAAATTATGAATCATTTGTTATATCTTGCTCCAATTTACATTTATGTCACCACACACCCAGGAACAGAAAATGTTTATTGCTGTATTAATTACATTAGATAATGAATACTATCCTCGTATTCAGTAAAGCTCAAGTTGGTCTCCCACAAGACAAATAATATGTACAGGAAGGAAACTGTATTATAAAGAAATTTCACAATTTAATTCTGTAAAAGGTAAATTTATTAGGAAGTGTCACAGAATTATTGTACATAAACTTATCAAAGCAATAACATTGGATTTTTTTATTTGTCAGTACAAAAATTTGTAATAACCTCTGTGATCTGCATATTGAACTTTTTTCCTGTATTAATGTTTTGCATATAAATTCACATTCACATTCATTTGGCTGCATTTGGAACAGTATGATATCTTTGTTTGACTTGAAAATGAAATGGAGTTCTTTATATTGTGAGAATGGGAACAGGAAAGAGTTTTGAATTACTTCAAAGAACAATTTTTAATTGACACTTAAATTTGGAAGCACACCAAGACCTTAACTCTGTGCTGTCTACTGATTAATGTTGATTTGGTATAAATCGTAAAAGTTCTGCATGATGCATTGTGAGACCAGAAATACATGCTGTGTAGGACGTGAGGTTTTGCAGAATTCACAGTTTTTCAGATTTCATATATAAGAAACAGAAATTGATTAAATTTAGAATAAAAATGGTTTGAATGGAAATATATTCATAAAAAAAATTGTAGAGAAATGTGGGTAAAATGTATTATAATTTCTCCAGAATGAAAATAAGGCTTAAAATATATCTAAAAATTGTTTTTTACATTTTTCCTCAAATTTTACAGTCTTTACTTCCTGCTCAATTAAACAGTTTTCTTCTGAATTCATTTTTTTCATTATTTCTATTTCTTTCATTTTTCAAATACTTACTGCTTACCCAGCCAGGCACCTAGTAAAGTTATGAAAAAATATATAATGATTTTAATATGTCCAGCCAGCACGATTTCATAAAAATGTTTAATATTTCTAATTAGACATTTCATGAAAGTGCGTTTTTATTTAAATGAATTAGATTAAAAAGTACAAAAATATTAAGAAGTGCATTTATTGCTTTTAATAAGTCCCTTAATTTATTAATCTAGAACAGAAGTGTTAAATTTGTAAGTTAAATATCTTGCGCTTCACTAAATGCAACTTGGTAGCATATGGAATTTATTTGAGCAATGTATTTTATTTCAGCCATCGATAATGCATTGCTTTTAAATAACTGAATTTGTTGGTTAAAATAGAAAAATAAATATCTTTTCTTTGTCGAGCTGCAAGTCTGGAATGCTGAAACAAAACATATTTTATTTTGAGTAGTGTTGGCATTGCTCGCTGTTAAGTCAGTGATTTTGTTAATCACAGATTCATTAAATTTGTACAAAGTATGAAATAAATAACAAATTTGAAGTTCAAAATTCTGGCTTCAAGTTGCATATGTTTGGGTAGAGGATTATGTTTATTCAGAAATAGATGGCTATATAGCTATCACTGATTTTTCACAGTGTGAGAAAGATATACGTATTTACATGCATACATACATATTCTTCATTATTCAATCACAGAGATATGTTTCATGTACCTTGTTGTTGGCTGAGTGGAGGCCATTCCCCTAGATTTTACTGAGGGATTACAGTTTACACAGTTTTTTTTTGTTATGAATTAATTTTTCATTATTACTCACTAGAAAACTGAGAGTTTATTTATAACCTCTCATTCTAAAGCAACAGAAAATTACTACAGTACAAAGTCCGAGATCCAAAATTATCAAGACTTCAGCAATTTCAGATTTTAGACTATCAGTTTAAATTTAGTAAGATCACATGTTTGAATTATAAAATCAAAAGTGTGGAATAGTTGTTTATGAAATGATGAAGCATTTACGATTTAAGGAATTGTTGTTGTTGTGGTGGTGGTAATACTTTCTTTTAATTTTATTAGATAGACATAATTTTCTGTTCAGTCACAAAGCTTCATTTATCAGCTCCTGTAACTGTCACGTTGAAATTTCACTCTAAACTGTCAGTCAAAATCTTTTCATTCTCAAAAATCTGTTTGTCACTTTTATCAGTGCCAGTAGTGATATTTTCTGGATTTAAAAATCATACTTTATGTGTTACTTGATTGCTGTTTGGGGTATTGTCATCGCAACAGAAACTTCTGTTTTATCATCTTCATTTACAATCATTTCTCTATATTTCTTCATAGATTTCTTTAATTGGAAAATTTTGGCTTGTATGGTATTCAGAGTGTGTGTGAAGGTATCATTGTTGTTTTACCTAGTTCTAAAATCTCTCTTTCTAACTTTCTAAGGCTTGAATTGCACTAGTGTTTTTTTTTTTTTTTTTTTTTTTTGCACCAAGGCTTCTATAGAAGGCAAAGGTACCTACAACTCCAGAATTAGAAACTCTCTTCAACATATTTGAAAATTCAAAATTTAATTTTGATAAGATAGCTGTAATAATAATATCTGGCAAAAAATAATAACCTGGATCAAATTAGTTAAGGAAGAGTGAAATTTGGTATGTTAACTGAAACTGATTTCTTCTGAATCTGATTCTTTTTCTCCTTCTGCTATGATACCAAGGAAGGGGGGAAAAGTATTAGCAACATTCCCCTCCAAAAAATGTGTCTTGCAGCTTCATTTAGTTTAAGTCAAGTAGAAAAATATTACCCTCCACCTTCACAGTCACTGTACTGTCATTGGCCATGGTGTGATTCGCTAGGCAGCCGGTGCTTGAAAGTGACATCTCGGGAGAATAATCACCAAGTCACATCTGCTTTTTCTCGAATAGTACAGTCTCCATTCCTAAGTTTCGGAAAAAAAACAACAAGAATTATTATTACTTATTTAATAAAAGATAAATATGTTTATGGTGTTATTCCAGCAGTCTAAGGTGTTCTGAGAAATGTAGAAAGAAATTTTAATTACAACCCAAACCAATACATTCAGGGTGTATTGCTACTTAAAAATATTATTGTTTGTGAGTATTTGAGAAAAATATTTCATCATTCTTGTAGTGAATAATTCTATTAAAATGGTTGTTGGTTTTCAGGCTTTTCTTTTTTTGACATGATTCCCATTTTGATATTGTATCAGTACTAAAGCATAAATTTCTCTTCTAATTATTGAACTCATACGTGATTGCCATTTTGATATTGTATTAATACTAAAGCATAAATTTCTTTTTTCTAAAAGAATTTAATGATAGGCTTTTCATGATTTAGAAATTACCAAATCATAGACTTCTTTAGTCAAAATGTCAGACAGAAAAGGCTTCTAGATCAATACATTATGAATAACAATGTTTGTTCTGGTTCATGGTGTAAGGATGCCATCATTGGCATGCTTTCATACATTTTACCCACTAAACGTTTAAAGGAAAAATATGCTGCTGCATTAAAACAGCTCCTGCCTAGTTTCCAGTTATGGGTATGAGCTTAGTGATTTTTTACAAGCTATTTTGGCAACATTTATAAGAGTGATAATTAATATCAGAATATTAATGCTTGCTTGGTGCTGAATGCAGAAGCCTGTTTCCAGTAATTTCCATATGTTTCTCAAAATCATCCTGTAATTTCTGTATCTTTCCCAAAAGCTATTTGCATTTTTATTGCTATTTGTATTATTTTTTAAGAAGTATTTCACTCTCTTGATTAATAAAACTTTTCCTAACAATGTAATGTAAGTTATATTATTGAAATTGCTCATCGCCATTCTTAAGACAAAGTTAATATAGAGGGAAAAATATAAACACATTGTGTCTGTACAGAAATATAGTGAATTCTCTCTAAGTTGATCAATTATGATTTTAAATCATTCTCATCGTCTGTGGAGATGTTGAGTAGTTATAGAGAGGGTAACTATTGGTTGTGATTATCAGTTTGCATATGGGTTTACCGTATTCTCTTCAGATGTGTTTAAAGAAAAATGTTGATGTAGTACTTTAGTATACTATCTTATTTATTGCATTGAATTACATATCTGTAAATTTCGTTCAAGGTTTTTCCTTAACTATTTTTAAAAAGAAAAGAAAATGTAAAAGACAGCAGCACATACGGGCATGCATATAAAAGCAGAGATTTTTGTCCACTAGTTTAGTAGCAATTGGAAGTGGATCAATATGTAATGAGAAGAGAGCAGATATGCATTTTATGTATTTTATATTTGTCCTGGCGAATAGTAATGGCAGCATATAGTAAGGCTTTACTGAGTGCTTTCTTAACAGGCATATTGCTGATTATGGATGTTAGCATGCTTTTACTACTGGCTGTTAGAAAGGAGAAGTTTTCTTGCTGACATGTATAATACAGATCGTAACCAAAATGGGCAAGCTCTGATCATGTCAGAAGAGAGTATGCATCAGATTGTACCACAGTCTGACATTAATATTAGGCTTTTAGGCTGTCATGCAGCTCTAATTCATACAGTGTTATTACAGGATTAAGGATCTGAATGCTTATATCTGTATCTTTGCACTGTGTACAGGTATTGGTAGAAATGGGCCGGACACCATAACGTTATGATCAGTCATACAGATTTAGTACCATTGCATTAGCTGTGCCCAGTTTTAATGGAAAGCAATCATGGGATGGATCCATGGGTCTCCCACCATTTTTTCCCTATCAGCAGTTTACTCTAGAGCAGCAGTTCTGAACCTTTTGATTAATGAGTACCATCTAAACAAAATTTGTAAACTGTAGTACCACCACTACATTTTAGAATGATTATTTTTCAATTTCTCAACAGAAATATTTTTAAAAAGTATATTTGTTAGTTGCACAATCTGTTGGCTATTTGTATTAAATATGCATGCATAAAAAATATTAGATTAAAAATTGGTTACCATTTTAATAATCAAAATTTACGTTACAATTACTTTAATTCTAAAATTTAGTGTGAAATTTGGGCCTATTTAAGAGAGACAAGTTTCTTTATGTCTGGCCTTATTTTAATTAGTTTTAACAGTAAAATTAGGATCCTCTTTTAATTTTGTTCTGTATTTATTTTTCAGATATGATGTGGAAGAAAATCCTTATTCACACAAATAGGTCGTTGAAAAAGGCAATAAAAGTTTTATAGTTTTATTTAAAATGCCTTTAAATTCTTTTCAGTTCAGCCAAAAGTTAAAAAGTGTGTTATTTTTTAAATACTGAACTAGAGTTCGATCACAGGAAATTTCTGTCAATTGTTCTTTTTCTTTGCGAGATAAAATTTCAGGTACATTTGAACCAAATGGATTTCAAATCAAATTTTCGTTTTCATAATCCTTGGAAAAATACATGTTGAAATTATTTATCAATGAAAAATAATGATTTTGAATGTTGGATGGTTATTCTTTTATTTTCAAATTGTTTTCGGTTAAAAAACTTTCTAAAAGTGATAAAAAGCTTTAAAAATTATTATCCAATTCTTTGATTATTAGCTCGAGTTTTTTATCGTATTTATTTTATCACTAATGGTAAACAAATTAACACTTTGTCACTAATCTTAAATTTAATTCATGTAGCTTTACAAAAATATCAGCCAAATGTGCTAAATGCAGTAACCATAATTCACTGAAAATTTTAATTTATGATTAAAGTTTAAAAAGACGATTTAAAACTTTGCCTCTGGATATATTGCTTTTATTACCTGAAGTTCCACAACCTGTTACAGGCCATGGCTATTTCTCCAAGTTTCCTCCACCTGACTCCATTCGATGCAATAGCCCTCCATCAGTTAACTCCAATTAATCTAAAATCCTCCTCAACATCATCTATCCATCTAATGAGTGGTCTTCCTCTTCATCTTACTCCCTCAATTCTTGAAAAGGTTATCTTTTTGGTTGGAAATGCATCATCATTTTTAAACACATGGCCCAGCCATCTGATAAGAGATGTCTTTTCATTTCTCACAACATCAGTTTCACTATATTTCCTATATTTTCCATATAGTTCATGATTATAGAGAATCTTTCACATGCTATTTTGTTGTACTGATCCAAAGATCTTTCTTAGGGTTGAATTTAAAGCTAGGCTTTTAATAAAATTAACAATTTTCACAGCTTGATTCAAAGCGATTTTCAGGTTTTTAGGGATTGTTTTGGCTACTAAAGCTTCACGATGAATGGAGCAGTGAATAAATTTAGTTTCAGGCTTTCTTTATTTGAGAAATCACACCGGAGTGTTTTCCTGTTAAAGCCTGAGCTTTGTCATTGCCTATGGCAATGCATGTATTCCAGGGAATATCATTCTCAGACATAAAGTTATCAATTACTTTGAAACTTTCACTTGCAGTTGCTGTATCATGAAGAGATTCACAAAATGAATACTCTTTGGCCATTTGTTTATCTTCTTTGAAACGTATGTAAAGTAATAATTCAATAGCATTTGTTATATCAGTACTTTCATCCAATTACAGTGTGAGATACTCACTATGTTTTATTTTTTGAATAAGTGTCTGTTTTATGGAATTTGCCATGTAATGAATTCGTCGACTTACTGTATCATTTGATAACAGAATATTATTAAGTTCATTAACTGCTGTTTCATTGAATAATGTTTAAACGATATCTTCATCTGTTGGTAATACAAGGTTTTCTCTGTTAGTGTAGCCTGTCCAGTCTTGGCAGTTCTTAAGGCTTAATAGGTAACTAGCTTCTAAAGATCTTTCACTTGAAGTAACAAAACATTTCATCACTTGTTTACTATTTTTGATTTCCCATAATTTCCTCTTAAAATATTCTTCAGATTTATCCTTTAAATTGGCATGTTTAGATTCAAGATGTCTTTCAAGAAACGATAGTTTCATACTGTGATTGGATAATATTTCACCGCAAAGAATACATCGAAGTTGAGGATCCATTTCACCTCCATTCCGCATAAACCCAAATGATAAACAACTTCCATTATATTTTCTATAAACAATTTTTTCTTTTCATTATTTTTAGTGCTGGTAGATCCATCGCCTGTGAATCATCGTATTTCCGCTTAGTCATTCCTAGCCGGTTTTCCGTATTTAAAATCTAGGTTTGTTTTATTATTTTTTCACAAATACTTAAACATACAATATATTATGAGTTCTTCAAAAACAAATGGCGATATTCTCAAAATTGCGCACAATACAACAAAGACAAAATACCTGCTGTTAGAGACAGCAAATCGACGTAAAAAATATTCTAATTGAAAATAGAGCGATATGAGCCCGGAAATGGTGACGAGATAAAGTGTAGACATGCTAATAAATCGATCAACTCTAAAAGAATTAATGAGATACTATTATCTATTTATAGAAACTTATTTTTATTTCCCATTAAATGTAACACACATTTCTATTACTCTTTTTTAAAAACATCATTTATGACAAATTTTGTTATGTCTATGACTAAAAGAATATTGGTGAAAATAAAAACGGATTATTTTGCTGAAGTCTGTGAGTGGCTATTGAGCTTGAACAAAGCTCAGATCACATAAATTTACGAGTATTAAAGAAAAACTTGAACAGGATGTTGGTCTATTTAATTTTTGAAATTAATAGTTAAAAATACTTTTCTTTTTGCGTACCACCTACTTTTCTGTCGCATACCAGCGATTGAGAATCGCTGCTCTAGAGGACTTTCAGCTTACTGTATTTCAAGTGTCTCATGTTGCACAGACACCATAGACTTGCAAACAACCATGCCTTCTCCTGGATTTGAAGAGGGTTCATCTACGTGGCTGTGCAGTATATGCAGGTACAGGTATAGTCCCAGTGCACCTACTGTGCATATCTGGTCCCATTTTAATGGAGAGCATCTCGAGGGGCAATAAAAAAACTCTCATCCAGCTTCCTCTGCTGCCAAACCATTCAAAAAGATTTTTGGCTCACCAGTATTTTGAGGACCCCATGCTGCTCAGCCAGTATACAATTACTAGTGTAGAGTGTATTCATGCCTTGTACGGGATTCAAACTTGTTACAGTAGTCAGCATCACCAACCACTATACCAATCGGAACTGTGCACTATATATATTGGTATCCATTAAAATTGTTGTACCAGGAGGGAAAACAAATACAAGACTTTTATCTGTTGTGCATAGGCAGTGCTGAACAGAAGCTGGCAGGAATACATTAAATTTGCAGGTGGTTTAGGGGTACACAGCATGGGGAGTACAGTATATAGAGCTGCCACCTTTAGGAGCAATAGTGGCTGTAATCTCTGGCTGTGCATCAAGGTGAGCTGAGCTTGGATGACAGATACAGATACTTCCATCCATTCTGTTTGAACTCTGTAGTAGGGTTCATCAATTGTAGTGGCTGGCAGATATCAACCTCCCTTTTTCTCGGCACCCCATGACAAGATGTTTTCAATGGGTGAGACATCTGGAGAACATGCTGGCCAGAGCTTCAGTCGAGCGCCTTCTGTATAAAGGAAGGTTAGGACAGCATAGGCAAGTTGTGCATTATCCTATTGGTAGATAGTGTCACAGAGGCTTGAATATAGGACACAGCCACAGGCCTTAACATGTCCGAACCATAATTGTGGCTCTTCACATTGCTGGCTGTGCAAACAAAAGGTGATCAGGATCTGTACTCAAAGGCACCCCTTACTAGCACACCAGGTGCTAGGCCTGTATGACATTGATGAATGCAAGCTGACAACATTCATTCTTCTTGGTGCCACACGAATATGTCCATGATGCTGTACACAGAATCAGGATTCGTTTTAAAAGACAGAAATATTGCCACTCCAGTGTCCAGTATAATCGTTTGTTGCACAGCTGTAGGCACATCTGTCTGCTGTAGTATCAAGGCAAGCTGCAACAATGGTTACCATGCTGACTGTCTGCTGCTGCAGACATTGTTGTGCAGTCCATGTGGACACTTGTTATCAGCACAAGAACCAAGTTCCTGACTCGTGGTACATGATGATGTTGCAGGGTATGATCCTGCAAGACAAACAAAACAATATATCTGTCTTCTCAGGTGTTAGTGGCCTGGGCTGCTGAGATCCTGCATTGAGTTTAGTATGGCCCATCTGGACCCATTGATCCCATAGTCATCTGATAGTCGTGTGGGTATGGCCAATGTGACCAGTAATGCACAGAAAGGTAAATCACAGTCCCAACAGGCCATGATTTTGCCATGGTCGAGTTCTGACACATGCTGCAGGAGTTTCTCCTTCTTTTGCGAGGCATAATAACTTTTGCAGGAAAAATCCACTTTCATATCTGATTTCCAAGCAAGAAACTCACTGTGCAGTCTTGCCATTTATACACAATGTAGATTTCATTACTCATACCCATTTTGTGCACGTGCTCTGGAATGACAATCATTTGCATATCCCAGTGTGAAATAGACAGCAGAATCTTTTTAGAAGTCATTCATTTATGATAAATTAATTTTATAATTTTTTTCATTCAAAATTAAAGTTAACCAAAACATTTTTGACTGACATTCCAAGGAAACCTTCAGTTACAGTTTTATCAAGCTTGAACACTGAATTGTGTTCTGCATGATAATTACATCCTAATCAGCTAAAGATCCCTACCAAAAAAATTAATAACATGCAGATTAATAGAAAAGTGTGAAGCATCTTTCAGAGCTGCAAAAGTTACTGGTTCATTGCATAATTTTGCGAATTAGCAAAACACATTTGTTTATCTTTATGGCACACAGTTACCATTCTGTTCATAAATAATAAAAATAAGTATTTTAGAGGAAACAAATCTAGATGATTGGTATCTTGTAGTACCTTGCATGCAAATTTCACATTTGTTGCATGATGCCTTCCTGTTATAGCAATTTTAATGGCCAGCAGTGTGCAAGATTTGCATCCAACAGATTGTCCTGTACATGTGAAATTCACACAGTGGTTCAAGCACAAGAATGGGGAGACTCAATTAATGGCACATATGTGGTTCACTGTTGAAGCCACATTTAATGGTCAAGGAGTTTTTTATATCCACAGTATGAGTATTTTTGTTAGCTGTAATCTGCAGCAGTATGAGTATTTGGGTTAGCTGTAATTGATAGGTATGTGGGCATACTACCTATCAGTAACTCTTCATAGTGAATGTGTGGGTTACTATATTGAAATTTATTGAGATTCAGAACTTTGATGTCAGATTCATCAACTGTAGTGTTTGTCTTTAAAATAATAGTAAATGGTTCTATGTCATGCTTAATTATAACTTTGATATGATTTGAAATTTTATTTTATATTTCTTTGTTCTTAATTTTAGGGATTTTGTTGTTATGCGTTTAACTACACCAACTGAGTTCTCAATTAAATCTGATTACGTGACTGCTGTGTTCTCTGGCTCAAATGGCTTACTTAAGGTAATGTATATAATATACTGATAAATTCATGTATTTATTAAGGTGCTCATTTACTATAGTATCTTTTATTCTGATGTTTCATTTGATGTCTCTTTGTCCATTTAGTTCATAAAGAAAATAAGGCATTTAGCTTCAGAATTGTTAAAACTACTACTTACTTAACATTCATGTGTATTTTTTACATTTAGATAAAATCCACCTTTAGATTAACATTAATTTTATGTAAAAAATTCATACATTTTCAGTGTGACTAATATGATTTCTTTTCTTTGAAGATCAAAATAACAGTTGTGTGTAAAGAAACAATTTTTCTATCGAACAATCATCAGTTTAAATTTTGCACAAATTTACATTTCACAGTATTGTTGTTTTTTATATGTTTATGTGCATTTTCAAAGCAGAAAAACTTAGTTTCAGAAATTGTGTACAAGTTAAATCAATTTTCTAAGAGTGTAGCACATGAAGTGAAATCAATCACAATGACTTCTTTTGATTCCCCCCCACAGGAAATTGTTATTTCTTTAGTATTTGCTTAATGTTCTTAGCATTAGAAAGTTATTTTTAGTGTTTGATATTTTATCTAATTTTTAACCTCAATTGAAATAAACATACATTACTTATCTTTTCCCTTATTTGAAATTAGGAGCTACTGCAAGTTTTTTTATTTCATAAAATGCATGAAAGCTGCAGCATAGCTAGAAGGAAATGTGTTGGGCAATCCACCCTGGGTGGTATTTTGCATGGGAGTTATAATTTTATTGTCTTTAATACAAAATATAGCCTTCCAAATGTCTAAAAAAATTCTGGAAGATTTCTTTGAAAAATGAGTGTCTTTAAAAACTAAACATGTCTAAAATATATGGGCTGGTTTGTGTTGTACTGCCATCTGGTATAAACAAAGAAGGTTCAGAGTAACCTGTAAATCCTTTTTTATTCAATTTTTCTGTGCATACAGAAGAAAATTTTTAGGTGTGCCCTGACCGGGGCAGAGGGTTAAACCATCAAAACTAGTCCTGCAAAATTTACAAATGTTATACTGATTCTTGTTTGACATCAATTTTTGATATACATACAGAATGTATGTATTCATGTATGAAGTTGCTATGTTGCTTTCTTTATTGGTGTACCTTTTACACACTTGTTAAAAAAATTATTTCTTTTTGTGTTAATGATAAAATAAGTATTCACTAAAAACTTATTTCAAAGGAACTCCAAAGAAACAGTGGCCATTTATTTATTTCTTGAAAACCTAAAAATGTTCTTTGTTATTATTATCATATTTTTCCCCGTGATATTCTGAATCAGTGCCTAAAATTCCAAAGTTCTTTATGTAATTTGTAAGATTATTTTTTGTTTAGGAACTGTGTATAATTTTTAAAAGTCTTTTGACTTAAATGTGTTCACCAAAGAAAAAAATTATTTTTAAGTAATGGAGGATTGAATGTGAAATGTGTGTTTTAGTAATATGTCTCTGGGAGTATATATTTTATGATATTTCTGTGGGAAACATGGAGAAAGAATTTACATTTTTCAAGCCATCAAGATTTTATGCGTGCATTAAAGTAAACTTTATTAAAGGTTATGAGGAATTTACTTCAACTGCTAACTGAACTAACGCAATGTGTAAATGCTAAAACATGCTGAAAGTAATGTAAAATTTACATATGGAAATCTGATGGTCTATGAGTTTCATAATTTCATAAGTAGGTTCATTGGGTAATAATTAAAGGGAGACTTGTACACTTCAAGTATAATGTTAAAAAGGATGAAATTTTTTAAACAGAGAGTTAAAGATTTTCGCTTTGTATTTAGCCTTTCAGCATAATAATGGAATCACTTGACAGGTCAGCAGTTGGAGGTATGGTCTGAACAAAATGTCTGTATCTACATTTTTAATTTGATGAATTTTTGATATTTTTGTTTAAACATGCTGTTAAATCTGTTATTCTTTTTAACAGAAAATTATATCTGTTGATTTGGGATTGGAATTTGATCTTCAAATTAAGTTTTTAAAATATGGAACAAAAACTAAAGGAAAAGATAAAAGTGGGGCTTATTTGTTTCTGCCTGATGCTGAAGCTAAGGTATGCATTGCTGTCTTTGTAAGTTCTAATAATTCATGACCATCTGAATTTTTGTAAATATTTCTAGGAGACATTTATAATTACTTTGTAAATGAAATACTATAATTAATTTCTGCTTTTCATAGGAACTTATTTATAACAAGCCTCAAATTAGAGTCCTTGAAGGTCCGTTGATGTCTGAGGTAGTAGTTGTATTACCGGAGGTGGAGCATCATGTTGTGTTAAAAAATTCTCCAGGTATTTTTCTACTTTAATGCAATAAAAATTAGTGGCGTTATTCAGTTGTTAATTTTCGTTCTAGGATAATATATTAATTGCATTTCATTGTATCAGGTATGGATGGAGCTGGATTTGATGTATATAATTTGGTCAACATTGCTTCTGAAACTAATAAAGAGCTTATTATGAGATTTCTTACAAATATTACAAATGAAAACCAAGATTTTTATACTGATCTTAATGGTTTACAGGTAATTTTATTTATTTAATTATATAAGTTTTGCATTGTTATCATAACAAATGCTGTTTATACTGTACCGGTATTTTGCAACCTGTAGCTTGAGCCATCATTTTATTTATCAGGGCTAGATGTCTTAGGATCATTAAAATGTATGATGAAACCAGCATAATCAAGATATGCGTGTTTCTTAGGCATCTATTGATTCTTTCTGAACACTGCCACTATCATTTTAATAAGAGCATTTCATTTGAGAAATCATTAATTAAGATATTTTTCAGTTTTAATGTCAGTAAATTCAAAAATGTATTTCACTTGAGATTTTTAATGAAAAAGTATCTCTCAGCTATTGATATCATTGTGATTATGTTTAATTAACTGAGGGTCAAAAGTTACTTGAATTTTGTTATTTTTTTTATTTATTTTTTTTAAGTATAGTAAGTTGTTTTATGAGAATTCAGTTCATGTTCAAATTCTATGATTGAATTCAGATCCTTTTTCTGCAACAAAAGAAAAATGTAAGTTTGCCAATTGATAACACAGCATGTAGAAAGCATAAATATGTGAATGAGATGAGAAAGAAGACAATCAGCAAATTTTTTTCATCGAACTGTTATGCTTAAGGCTTAATGATGAGTTAATATAAGTCTTAATTTTATTGACACAGTATTGCTAGTGAAGTTGTTCTACCCAAGCTGGAAATCAACTACACTCATGTCCATAAATTAAGGATAATGCAAAATCAGGCAAAGGAAGAGTTAGAAGTAAAACAAATTTGACTTATTTGTAAAGCTTATTTATTAAACAAAAGGTAAAGAGCAAACAAAGATGCTATATGTTTGATATTATTAAAAAAATTAGCGATTTTTTTTCTCCCTGGAGCAAATTACAAAAAGAAACACCTATTTACAAAAAACCAATATTACACGGTTGGTATGATTGCTAATATATTGTATGTCTCCCAGACGATGCAATACAGTCCATACAATGCCTAGGCATGCTGAGTATCAAATTATCGATCTGATCTTGGGGGATATTATATGACTCAAAAAGCAGTGCTCTCTGAAGTTCCGGTAGACATGTGGGAGGAGGTTGACGGGCTGCAGCTCGTCGGGCAAGCATGTGCCACACGTGCTGTACTGGATTCAAGTCCAGTGAGAATGCTGGCCAGTCCATACGGGTGATATCCTCCAATTGAAGGCATTCGCTTACGATGTTTGCACGGTGAGGTCGGGCGTTGTCATCATAAACACAAATTGCGCGCCCATGGTGCCCCGAAACAAACATACATGTTGTTCCAGAATGACGTCTTCATAGATTTGGCTTGTCATGGTTCCAATTTGAACATGCAGGTCAGTTCTGGAACCCAGAATAATTCCACCCCAAGCGAGCACTACTGCACCACCGTAACGGTGTCGTTCAATGATGTTTTCTTGGAAGTAACGGAAACCTGGAGCTCTCCATATGAAAGTCCGGCGAGAATCAGACTGCAAGCTAAACCTGGACTGGTCAGAAAACATCACACAAGCCCACTGTTGCGGTGTCCGCAATGCATGCTCTTTAATCCAGGCTAACCGCAGGCGACAGTGAGTTGCAGTAAGTGGAACGCATCTGACAGGTCTACGAGCATATAGACCAAACTCCCCTAAGCGTCTGTACACGGTCTGCCTTGAAATTGTCGTACCAGTGGCTGAAGAGAGCTGACGAGACAGGTCTGAGGCTGTGCTCCGCCTGTTTCTTTTGGCAGTAACTGCCAAATACCGGTCCTCATTCGGCGTTGTAACTCTAGGGTGACCTGTGCTGTAACATCTACTCACATTACCATCATCTTGGAATTGTTGCCAAAACGTGGAGATGACACTCTGGACAATTCCGAGTTCGTCTGATACTGCCAGTTGGGTACGCCCACATTCCAAATGGCCGATAATTCTACCATGTAAAAAGTCATCCAAATGCATCCTTTGTGTCATAACTATTCGGTTATTGCACTGAAATGCTTATAAAGTGCCTGTAAACAATTTTACTTCTTTGTCTGTAATCCTTATATGTCACTCTCTTACACTCTCGTCATTGTGACGTTCCATCGGTGTCATCTGGTTTACTTCCTGAAATTTGCATACGATTCTTGAAGATGTGTGTAGTGATTTTACAGGTGATATATTTATTTTAGAGTTCGAATTCCGCGTGATTCCGAATTATCCTTAATTTATGGACATGAGTGTATTTCAGTTTTACAACAGTGTTATATGCAGGAACAGGTGAAACTATAGAGAAGACCATTGACTTTGGCAGTGTTAACAACTTTCATATGTTTTTGAAAAAACTGGGAGTGTGGCTGATGAAAGTTGCTGTGGCAGACAATTATTGGCTGACTCTCATGCAAGCCATGTATCAAAGAGTGGTATCAGCAAAGCTCAGAAGACTGCAGGTCTGCTTAATTTATTGCTGTGTCAGATCTTACATCATGCAAATGTATCCCCAAAAGCTGCAATTATTGTATCAGATATAAGTATGATATCTATGTGCAAGAGGAATTTACAGCATGGGCCATTAGAAATGTTTCTGATGTTTCACAACAGGTTCTGTATAATAAAGATTATTTCTGTCACAGAACTGTTTGAATATGGGCAAAAGGCACCCTCTTTGCAAATGCGAAGAAACTATTACAGTAGCCATGACTTCTAATATGGTGGAATTTCATGGCATTTCTCATTATTGGCTGTATCATTTCTCATCATTGGCTGGAAAATACTTTGTAACAGCACTGCATTATCTGAGAATGTTGTTCCGAAATATGGCACCATATTTCCGAATGAAATCTCACAGAAATTGGTGCATTTATCCAAGACGGTATAGTATCCCTCTTGTAACCGTTGCTGTAAAGCAGTTCCTCATAAACATATTTTGGTCTCCTTTATCATGACTTGGCACTTATGAATTTGAAGTCGTAGGTGTGCAGCAGTGATGCATCATTCCTAGCCTAGTTAAAAGATGCTGTCCATTGCAAAGTCACATCTATAATGCCAGACTTGCTGAAGGCATTGGTGAATACATATTCAGAATGTGATTTCCAGTGGTGCAAGACAAACTAAATGCTTACTAATGTAAAACATGGTGCAGTGAAAATGTTGTATGGCATTAAGCTTCCTTTTGTTAAATGTCACCTGAACTGTAAGATGACGGAGCAACATCTATTGATGGAATTTTGAACTAAAATTTATTTTGTTCCCTTTGAAGAAAACAAAGAACTCATGGCATTGGCTGGTGCAAACCATAGCCTGATAAGTCCTTCATTTTTTATTAATCTTTAACATGTTTGCAGCCAACCACAAGCTGGTGTATGATGTGGCATTATTCCTGAAGAGCCTAGTCACTAACTCATGGTTTGGGATGATATCTTAGGTGCCAATCATGCTGTGGTTTGTGAAAACCAATGCCTCATTGTTTATTCTTTAGTTGTGTTGGCATTATGTTTTGAGTATGCATGCTAGTATTAGTGGGAGTAAAGATAAGAAATTAGTTGCTTATATATTTGCTTTTGAATTAAAGCACAGAAATCAATTCATTATATATTTGTTTTCAAATTAAAGCATTGTTTCAATTTGTGCAAAGCTTATGCACGAATGAAATTCTGAAATATATAGTTTGTAATAACTATAACTACCTTGTAAGGAATTCATTTGTAATATAGATGTTTGTTTGAGATTAGTTTCATTCTTATTTTGATTCATCTTTAAAAGCCACATGCCAGCACATAATGTTGCATTGCGAAAGTAATTTCACCTGTAGTGCTACTCAGGCACTGGTATATAGTCATAAAATTCTATGATTAAAGGCTTAGCTGTCAGTGTGATACACATAATCATCTTTTCTTACCTTTGTTAAATCACATTTCTCATAAAAAAGTAAATCAACATATGTTTACAATCTACTTTGTCAGAGCAATAACTATCAACGCAACCTCACATGACCAGCAGCAAAAGTGCTAAGAAATTTAGAAACATTTGGTTCACCCAATATATAATCCTGTGTCATAACAGTAGTTGTTAAAGTCATATCTTAAACCTTGGAGATTTTTTTTTCTTTGTTTTCTGAAATCATTTCAAAGGAGGTGCACCCTGTAAACGAAAGTGCCATGAGAATGTTGTTTATTATGTAATAAGTATGCAAGAGATTAATAAAGCATAAATTGTCACTGAATAGTGACCCACCCTCTACAGGGCATTGGATCGGGGTATATCAACAGCAATTCTGTCAGAAGAGTAGCTGAGACAATGAATTTCTGTTGCATGATTCCCTGTAGATTGCCAGTATACCTTGCCATTATATCCGTCACAGTATGATCAGTTAATGAAGGTAAAAAAAAGTCAGTGGTCTGCTTGTGGGTGGTGCCCGTTATTTGAGCCAGATTTTCTGCATGTAACAGTCATGCAAATTGCTGTCAATCATTACAAACATACTGGATGTCCAAGAAAGCTTCCCTCCCATAGCCAAGCGATATTTACTGAACATTAAGAGTTTGGTGCGGGGTTTGAATCCCAGCGAACAAGCTGGCTTCATGGACATTTTCATGGTTTTCCCTATGTGCGACATGTATACGAACCAATTTTTCTTAGAAAGTCCTCCGTGAAGGCATCCTTCCCTTAGGCAGATAGTCCTTGATTGCTTTGCCATAAGCAATAATAAATTTCAAATAAGCCAAAACAAAACAAAGCCCAAGAGAGTTTAAAGAATGCCACTTGTGAGACTCTCATAAATGGCCCCATTTACATTATTTCCTGTCATCCATCATCATATGGCATCATCTGTAAGCACAGAAGCGTCTGTCTGGGCTGGTGCCAGATGATTTTCATTGTCATTTCAGACCACTCCATTCTCTTTTATAAATATTATTTTCAGTGATATTTAATGCAGTCATCATAGGCTAGTGTTCAGTGAATTAATTTTCATAATGAACATGGCTTGTACTAATCATCAACCTAAATCTGTATGTAAAACTACCCAGTACATTGGTTATTTTTCAATTTTGGAATGGCACATGATTTTCCATTCAGGAAATAACTATCTGGAGCATCATTTCTTACAGTAGAAAGACATTTTTGATATCCATTTAATCAGAATTTATCTATCTAGCATTATAAGCATAGCGGATATGCAATAGAATGTCACAGTAGGGCTTTTGTGAAACTCATGCTGTGCTAGTAATTATTAGGTCAGCATAGGTCGATATGTTACTGGTTTCATTGTCCTGGAATCATAGCACTTTCCTTTTTTATCCATATGCATTTCACACATCAGTAATGTCGTTTATGATTTTTTTGCAAGAGGTATTAAGCTGCAAAGAATGTACAAAGGTTGACCAAAATAATTGAAACACATAAAAATATGAAGAATTGTGTACTTAATATAGTGTAGGACAGGGTTGCCCAACTACCTGGAAAACCGGGAAAAGTCGAGGAATTCGAAAATTAACCAAAAGAGACAGGGAAAAGGAAATTTAAATATTTTAGTCCAAATCTGGAAAAGTCGGGAAATTTCGTACTGCGATCGTCAAAAATGCGATTTTCACACCAGCATTGGAAGCTATCACTTTCTTGGCAAATCATTTATCACATAAGCATCATTCGTAAATCGTCATTCGTCTGTTGTAGATCCAGTTTTTCATTGCAAATCAGATTGCCTTTTAGAAAGGCAAAACACACTTCCAGTAACCTCGAGAATCTCGCAAAAGCTAAAAAACAGTGGTTCTTAGCTTTTGCTCAGGTATGTGGTTCAATGCAGAAAATTTGTAGAACTCCATATGAAAGCTATTTAGAAGATAAACAGAGATACATTCTGACCTTTGATGAAGCATGGGTTTACCTAAATGACTAACAAAAAAATATGTATTGTCAAAAGCAAAGCGAAAGAAATTTACTGACCTGGTTCCATTATTGCAAAGAAAGTTAAAAGCAAGAAGAGTGAAAAAAAATGTAAAAATCAACTTAAAGTACTATCAAGCAAAAGTTTTACATCCATTATATACAGAAGAAACTCCATTTCTTTCCTCCAATGACTTTCAAAGAGTGAAACTTCTTCAAGGCAAACCAACAAGTCATTCTTCAAAAACTACCGCTGTGTTCCTTGAAAAAATGAAGACCATTCATTCATTGATTATACACTGGTATTGTATGTGCACTTTTTCAATATATTCTTGCGAAATTCCCTAATGAACCCATGGACCATTTTGCCTTTGATCTCTTGAAAAGAGCTCTTTCTGAGTGTAAGACCACCACGATTGATGGACTGGGGAGAGTCGTGGAGGAGGAATGGTAATAAATACACCTCGAGATTTTACAGAAAGCCCTTCTATCATGGAAACCATGATACACATTTATAGTTCAGAAAAAAGAAAAGCTGTCAGATCGACCATTTAAAAAAATACTCTTTACATTTAAGCATTAATTAAATAACCCTGAAACTGTTCTAAACATTCTCCGTATAGATGTAGGAGTATTTTTGTTGATAATTATATTAATACTTCTCATCTCTGTGTACAGTTTTTCCCCTGTAGATATCAGAATACAGAAACCTAAAAAATATATAGTTTATGGATTCTAATTTTCTCAATGACTACTTAGGATTTAAACTATTTGTTTCGTTAATATATTTAGTGATATTTCTGCTCAAGTAATAAAATAAAAATTTCTATTTCAATATGCATATAATTTACATGAAGTATTTTTAATCATTAATTTTTTATATATTTGTGGATTGAAATTAATTTTATTTAACAGTTTGTTAAAAATTAATAAACAGTTAATTTAAAAATATGCCTGACATGCACATTTTCAAAGTTGTGAATATGTCATTCATGCTTTGACTACTGGCAAGTTTTGCTGTAGGTAGCGTTCTGTATGCTGTGATCACTGTAGCCACGGCGCCTTCAATATCACCACTAAGTTTGAACAATCTGAGCTCTTTGTAGCTGAGATAAGTCACTCATTTTCCTGCACTCGGAGCTATGTTTTAGAAACCCTGACTCGAATGTTCAGTTTTGTATTAACTGAGCATATATGTAAAATAAAGTGCTGCCTGCTTTTATGGGTTACTGAATAACCAATATAAACAGCAATAACTTTTTTAAACATAATGCTGGGGCTGCTCACACATTTTTTAGACAATTTTGTTTTGCTATAAAAAAATCTTCTGCTTGGAATTTTTTTTAACTCCAACTATATTTTAAAAGTATAAATTATCATTTGCTATCTGAGTTTTAATTTTATGCAGACTGTTGCTTTTAAGGAAGCAATAGATGGAAGGCTACGTTCAAGTTCTTTCTGAAGCAAATTATACATATCTAGTTATTGAAAAATGTTATGAAAGCCATTTTTTTATGTCTAAAGTTATGACAGGTAATGTTGTCAGCAACAAAGGAAAGAAACATCAAAACTTATCTTCCAGAGGAAAATTGTTCCAAATACGTGTCCAAGGAAAAAACAGAATATTTTGAATGTTGCAAAGGTAAGATCCTTAATGTTAAATGAAAATCTGCTACTCTAAGGACAGTTGCAAAATTGTTAAAATGCTCAGTGTCAACTGTAAGCAATCTCATTATTGCTGATTTGCACCTTAAAAAGCCGAAAAATCATAATGTGCATTGTCTTTCTTCACGAGATATCACCGAATGCAGAACACGCTTCAGAATTCTTTGAGAAACATTTATCTGGACAAAAATGGAAAATTGTTGTCACAGTAGATGAATCTTGGGTGTACTGAAATGATTGCAATAAAAAAAGATCCAATTATTATCAACAAAGAGGAGAAAAAAAATCTTAAAACATGGTTCAAGGAATCTAAAGAAAGTTTTTTAAGAGATTTATGATTGTTGTTCGTTTTTCTTATTATAGCAAATTAAAAATAAAGAGAGTGGAAAAAAGTGTTAAAATCAACTCCACATATTATCAGAAAGATATTTTATACCCAATTTTCAAATATGAAATACCATCACTTTACAGACAGTGGGATCAATCAGAACTGCATCAAGACAAAGCAAGCAGTGACATGTCAAAATCTACTGTTAATTTTCTGTAAGAAAGGGAACGAGAAATGGGTATCAAGACTGTACCCTTCACTCATATTCCTACTAAATCTCCTGTTCTATCACCAATGTATTTTTGCACTTTTAGAATTTTAAAAAGCAGGTTGTCCAAACGTTGACCTACAACCTCCCTAGATGTTGGAAAGCTGTTTGATAGCAATGTGATAAAATATCTCTTCC
>KK120952.1:566299-624998 GCA_000611955.2 Stegodyphus mimosarum
AGAAATTACAGTGTATAAAGATAGTGAAGAGTAAGGGTTATCAAATAGAACATTTAAAATATAAAATTTTAGGTAAAATATTTCTGTAATTAAAATGAAAATCATCTAAAAAATCTATGAACAGCCTTTGTAATATCCATTATTTTGGACAATCCGAGTAGGTGGGAAAATTGAACACTCCCTGAAATAAACTTATAGCTTGTTCTCTTTATTTTATTTGAGTTTACTTTTTGATGTTATCTGCTCTTTCTTAATAATTTCAGATGATGCGCAGGCATTATTTTGACAAATTACCCATACAAGCTAATGTATATCCTGTTACAACTATGGCATATTTTGAGGATTATAATATGAGATTTACGTTACTTACTGCTCACTCAGTTGGAGCTACAAGTTTGCAACCAGGTAGCTATATATTAGATCTTAACTCTAATTTATAATAAAGGTGAATTTATATTCTTTTATAACCGTATAAATGAGAGTTTATTTTCTACAGTAATAATCTGTTCAAGACTTTGATGTTTAAAATAAAATGTTATCACTATGATGACATTGGATAAAAAACTTGCCTTCCATCTCTGTTTGTTGATATGTAATGTAATTTAATGATGATTTTCAGGTGTATGAGTAATTAAGTAGTGATTATATATGGTATATTAAGTTTAGTGAAAAAGCAATTATTTGGTGAATGAGAAATGTTCACTTGCATTGGATATACTTAACCATAAACCTGCCAGTTCTCCTAAACTTCACTCAGTTACAGGGAACTGCAAAACCCTAATACTCTGAAAAAATAAATGAGAAAATCATATCTAGGCAACATAACAACAGGGTTTTTCACACTACCAGGAAAACCGAAAAAAGTCAGGGAATTCGAAAATTGACCAAAAAAAGTCAGGGAATTCAAATATTTTAGTCAAAATCTGGAAAAGTCAGGGAATTTCATACATCGATCTGCCAAAAAAGCGAGTTTTGCGCCAACATTGGAAGCCGATCACTTTCTTGGCACGTGTTGGCGTCACCCAAAGCGTATGTATAGCTGTATGTACCCAAAGCTATATATACGCTTTAGCGTCACCCGGGCAGCTGGCATAGAGCCAATTCTTGCAGCTCCAAGCAGATTGTCTTTTAGAAAGGCAAAGCAAGTTTCCTGTCGCTTTGGTGCCAGGTAACCTCGAGAATCGAAATACTCGCATGCACATGTGCAGTGCATGTTGAACTAAAGAAAATACGTATTCTTGTATCAAACAAAATCGGTTTAATTCTAGTAATCCTAGTATAGCGGTATCATGGAGGTTAAAATAGCCTCGGTGAATGGTACACACGGGATTTGGCGACATTATGATGAGCAGCAAACAGGCGATTTAGGTGTTGGCGGCAATTTTTAAAATCGTGCCAAGACCTTAGTGTATAGTAGGATTTTACCGCAAAATCTTTTAAATACTTTTTTTTTTCTTTTTAAGAAATGCCTTATTTGTCATTTTGCAGTAAAATAAAAAAATAGTTATCAGTCATCTAGGCTAACCATTTAATATAACTATATTCGCCAAAATATCGTTGATTATTGTAATTCAGTTTTTTAATTATTTTAATGTTATTCATATCATTTAATGTTGCTTATTCCCCATAAATTTATTTATTATTAGTAAATAATACTTTCAAATTTCAGGAAATTTTCTCTGGCATAATCCTGAAACTAATTCTAGCAGTATGATGACATAACATCACGAAATTCAATGCACATATTTTTTGCTAATGTATTCAGCTAAATAAATATAAAATACCTGAATTTATTTAAAAATATCATTAAATAGATTTTTTTTCGTTTAGCTGCAAAATGTCAGCAAAGAAAGACGTTTTTTATCCACATTGGGAAAAAAAATCAATTCTTCAGTGGAGAAAACAACTCCTATTATAGTTATATTAGTAATCTTTGAAGATAATACATATGTCATATCTAATTGGCAAATTTTTGTGTTTTCAAGTGGTACCATAATTAATTTACCTCTTAGCATAGCCAAAGTGCATTATGCGGATAGACTGGAATTTTTTTAAAACACCTGGAAAAGTCAGAGAATTTCATTCTCCTGTTTGATTGGCAATCCTGTAACAAATTACAGTCAAAACCTGATTTGAAAATATCCTGTTGTAATAAATTCAATTTAACTTATTTTTTCCGTGTCCTCTACAAATGTCTAGTTTCCTAAAATAAAAATATTCCACTTAAAGAATTTTTTATAATATATATATTATTTTCAAAATAGTCCACTTAACATTTTTTTTCATTAAAAATTTTTCCTAGAATTGAACCAGTTTATTAATAATCTTTGAACTGTGTTTGAAGTGCTGTTGACATTGAAGTTTGAAAAGCTGATACCTAACCATCTTCTTTGGCACTATTCACAAAAATCTGAAAGGCTCCACCTTGGAAGCTGTGGAGATACTTTCAAAGAGCAGAATGAAAGTTCACATTCAAAAATTTTCAGATTAATGTACATCTATTGTTGTTGGTATAGTGATCTTTGAGGTAGTATAATGAAACCAAGTTGTGACTTCACTATTGATGGAGAAGATGTAAGGTATATCCTAATTTTAAATTTATGCACCTTTCCTGTCTCTTCTAGCTTCAACTTACAATTCCTTACCAGAATGAGTTTTTAGAACCGCGTTAAAGGCAAATGAGAAGCAGGAAACGTTTAAGTTCCTCTGACTTTGAGAGACAGTGTTAAGATTCCTGAATAGCATATGTTTGCCTTTTGGCTATGTCTCCCTAGCTGTTACTATGCTCGGCCATATTACGTGCCTTTTGATAGCTTTGTAAGGTTTCTCCTTCAATCTCTGGACTCTCTTCGTGAGCATAAGCTGTGAAACCTTATGTAGAGGACAGTGAGCAGATCTAGGCTATGTCCTTTAGTGTTGAAGAACTACAAAGTCAGAAGCAGGGTTTAAAAGTAACCCTTTAATTCAAATATTTACAACTCTTCTAATTGAGAGTAAGCCACTACTTGGGCTGAACTAAAATAATATAAAAATAAAGTGTGTTAACAAATTCAATTCCCTAACTTAATTCTACGTAGGACGGCGAGGGAAGCTTACTCTTAGTGAAATGCAACAATGCGAATTTCACTAGCAAACACTAGTAATTGCAAATGCCTATAAAGGCGAACTTTCAGTAGACAGAGGAAATCTTGGCGCGCACAGCCTTACGGCGATAAATCCAAGGCACTGTTTTTCCCCTCGTTAACTCCTGCCTTTTAACTGCTAACAGATATATGCGATTTGCATAAATATCTCACTCGCGCTAAATTCGGGCAGCAACTGAAACTTTGAGAATTCGATAGGAAAGTTCAAACTAAAAATAATTTGGTTAATTAAAATAATGAATGCTACAAAGTTGCTCCCAGAATTTAGTAGTCTGAAACTAAGTAGCCTAAAATCGGCTTTTAGTGAAGATGCTAAATTCTAAATCTAAATTTTCCTTCCTATTCGCCATCCTTTACAATTGTAAGTTTTAAATTTAGTTTAACTCTCTGTTTGTGTCTTAGATATTTTAACATAGAATATCTTTTTCCGTCTTCACATCAAAAAGATCCATCAGGAATTTGGCTGGATTCTATCTGGTTCCTTCCAATCTGGAAGGAAATAAATTTTAATTTCATGTTATAAGTACATTTCACCTGAAAAGTACAACATTCCCTTCCTCTGATGCTTTCCGTAATGACCTTTTATTCGCGCTTTAGGTATTCGCGTTTTTTATTTTCTATTAGCGCTTTTCGCCAAACGCATTCATTTTACACTCATTCATTTTTAAAACTTCCCCCTTGTTCTCTGGCCAAATGTGGTGTTTGTGAAAAACACGCAGTTTTACTTTGTCAAGTGTTCACAACTACCACCTGACTTCAATTCTATTGGGGTTAATTCTTCGACTTTCAAGACCTCAGACCTCCCCTAAAACAAATCTGAAATGCCCTGAGGTTCTAACATGAAATGAACTTTAAACTTTTGTGTGAAACCAGAGAACACTACGTACAACATTCAAACATTTCAATTGCATTTCATACATATAATTCATTCTTTCAATCTTCAATTCAAATTTTCTTTAAATGCTCATTGCGTTAAATAACACTTATATATTCACTTTCTAATTTAGCGCGCTTTACGCTTTTACATTACATTTTAATTTTAACTTGCGTATCCTTTACGCTTTTCCAAAATATTCGATATAAACAAAACCAGTGCTTAAGGCTTACAACAAATCATGCATTACATAGAAAACAGTTTTACATTAAATGCATTCATTATTTATACATAGAAAAATATAATACAACAGTTTTGCTATACAACTTACGTACTAGTTGCTTTTAATTAACACAATTCAATTTCCTATTTACAGAGAGTCTTTTGACTAAAATCGATGAATCCCATGTTCTGGATTACAAAGAACATTTCACGAAGTCTCACAGTTTTTCAACTGAACTCTCGAATTTCTTCCGCTGCATAATTAAGTTGTTCCTTCAAGCGTGTCCTTTACGCTTTCGGCAACCGGCTTTTGACTCGGGTAACTTCCCTTTTAAATCTGCAACTTGCACTTAAATCAGAAACATAACTGTGTGAATTTTAAAAGAAAATAAAGAATCTACTTATCTTTCTGCCAGTCTTTTAGGCGTTTTTTTGTCCATTCCTGAAAGGTTGGATATACTGTGGCTTGGGCTATTCTTTGCTTGTTACTCCTAGATTGAAACTCTGGGGCTGCCTTTCGTTTGGTCGATCTTCTTTCCTCCAGAAACACCTTGTTGGGACGAATGGTGGGTGGCGCTTTCCGTTTGTGCTGAAGTCTTTGCTCCCTCTCCAGACTGGCTCGTTCCTTCTCCTGCACTCGTAGGCTCCTTCGTTGTGGGTTGGCACCTTCGGCGGCTCGCTTCTCGCCGTTCTGTTCCCTCCGTAGTGGTGGAGCTTTCATAGTGTTTTCATTTGGACGTTCCTTCCTTAGACGCTTTGGTTGCTGAGACTGTTGCTTAGCGTTTGTCCTTTTTTCTTTTTGGGGTGGTCTTTTCTTTGGCTGCGGCTTCCTCTCTTCTGGTAACCTCCTTTTCAAACTGGGTTCTCTTGTTTTTGAGGGACCTGGTTGGGGCTCTTGAATCTTAGAAAAATTCTGTGAGGCTGGACCCTGCAACATGTCTTTCAAAATATTATTATTAGCTCTTCGATAATAATGTTTAATTTGATCGAAATTTGCCACAGTCTCTTCGCCCTTCTCATTCTTTAAATATGCACGGCATTCAACTATTCTTGTAATTTCAAAAGGACCATGCCATCTTGGGCAAAATTTTGCGACCTTATCTTTTGCTGCGCATGAAAGTGCGTGGGCTTGTTTCAACACCTCCTCCCCCACTTTATATTCTACGGTTCTTCTTTTTGAATCGTAGTAAATCTTTTGTTTCTTTTGCGCTTCCCGGGAGCACTTTTCTGCCTCCTTCAACATTTTTTCTATTTCACCCATTTGAAATTCCGGCGCTCTATCTTTCACATAAAATAATTTATCTAAGGGGGTCATTATCTTCCTGCCCAAAAACAATTCGGCGGGGGATTTCTTCGTTGTCTCGTGCTTAGCCGTTCTGAGGGCGAATGCAAATTCTTCGACGCAGTCATCCCAGTTAGAATGGTGCTTTTGCACATAATTTCTAATCAATTTTACAATATTCTTATTTACCCGTTCCGCTATATTTGATTGTGGGCGGTAGGGTACCATTTTCATATGCTTAATGCCCAACTTGTCACACATCATTTTAAATGTACTGCTTACAAACTGGGGACCATTATCGCTAATCACCCTCGCTGGACATCCATATCTTAAAATATATTTGTTCAAAAACGAATCTGCAACGACTTTTGCTGAAGCCCGCTTAAGTGGTATCAACTCAACCCATTTACTGAAATGATCCACAATGACTAATAAAAATCGTGCCTTATTTACATGACTCCTGGGGTAGGGGCCTAAGAGGTCAATACCAATTATTTCATTGGGGAACCTAGACTCAATACTAGTTAATAACCCGGCCGGGCGGAAATTTACGTCATTATTTATCTGACACGTGTGACAAGTCTGGCAGTAATTTTTAACTATCTTTTGTAATTGCGGAAAATATACCGCCTCGCGTACGCGTTGTATTGTTTTTCTAATTCCAAAATGGCCCGAGACAGGCGAATCGTGGAGCTCTTGCAAGATACTTAAAATTAATTTGGCCGGGATGACTGGTCTGTATTCACTATTTTGATTCGTAACTTTAGTATAAAATAAGAGACCATCAATGATTTCATAGTTCTGTGCTCTGCTTCGTATTGCATTAATGTCTATATGCTGGAAGTTATCTGGGTCTTTTAAATAATTATAAATATTTCCGAATTCGGGATCCCTAGCAATTTCTTCTATTACAGTCTCTCGAGAGTCAATGACCTTTGCCTGAAGCATCGCTATTTTTACTTTCTCGCCGTTCTCGTCTAACTTTATTCTAGATAATGCGTCGGCCACTACATTGTCTTTTCCCGGTGTGTGTTTGATAATGAGATTAAATTCTTGCAACTTTAGGGTCCACCGAATTAAGCGTGGCGAAAGATTCTTTCCTGAAAATAATCTGGTAACTGCCGCATGATCTGAATATACTGTTACGGGAGAACTCCCAAAATATACACAAAATTTTTGAACAGCTGCGAGCACTGCTAAAGTTTCACGCTCCGTTGCCGAATAATTTCTTTGCGTATCATTCAATGTACGACTAAAAAAGGCAATCGCTTTTCTATTTTGTGTTAACACGGCTCCGATTGCGTAATCTGATGCGTCTGCATAAATTTCTAGACCCTTGTCTTTCTCTGGGAACTTTAGAACCGGTGCATTAATTAAAGATTCTTTTAACTTCTCAAACGCGGCGTTTGCTTCTGAAGACCACGCAAAACGAACTCTTTTCCTTCTCAACTTTAACAATGGTTCAGCAATTTCTGCGAAATTTTTAATAAAAATTCTATAATATGAGCACATACCCAAGAAAGTCGCTAACTTTTTGGCTGTATTCGGAATTGGGTAATTTTTCACTGCTATAACTTTAGATTTATCTGTTTCGATCCCCCTTTGAGAAATTTTGTACCCTAAATATTTGAGTTCTTTTGCCGCGAATTTACATTTCTTAATGTTCACTTTAAGTCCTGCATCTTTCAAAAGAGTAAAGACTTCTCGAAGGTCTTTAATATGTTCTTCCAGCGACTCTGAAGTAACAATTATATCGTCAAGATAAATAAATGTACTTTTTCCTATTACCGGCCTTAAAATTTTGTCCATGCACCTCTGAAACGTGGCCGGGGCTCCCGACAATCCAAAAGGCATACGCAAAAAGCCATATGTACCGTATTTTGTTATGAATGCTGTTTTGTGAACATCTTCCGGCTTTATGCTTATCTGAAAATATCCGGATGTCAAATCTAGCGTGGTTATGTATTTTGTTGATTTAATACTTCTTAGAATTTCATCAATTACCGGAAGTGGGTAAGTTGGAAATTTTGTTATACTATTAAGCTTTCTGTAGTCAATAGCGAACCTGTACCTTAATGGATCAGTTAACGGCAAATCATTATTTTTCTTACATAAAACCACCGGACTCGCATATGCACTAGAAATAGGAGTTATTATTTTGTTTCTTAACATTTCATCAATATGGTATTTTATTATTTCCTCCTTAACTTTGTCGTACTTGTAAGGACGCTGACGTATAGGTTCATCCGTAGTTAATTTAATTTCGTGTGCTACGATCTGGGTGAATCCTGGAATATCATCAAATAAATCAGCGAAATTACTTACCAATTCCCGAAACTTGTCCTGTTCTTCGGGCGTTAGATGGCTTAAATCCACTTCAGGGGGAGGTGTTGATTTCTTTTTAACTGGGTCCATGGTTACTTGCAAGGTGGAGTTTTCAAAATCGATTTTCGCATCCACAGCTGCAAAGAAATCTGTTCCTAAAATAACCGATGCTTGGAGGTTCTTCACTACAAGAAACATAATTTTTTTTTGTTCTTCGCCGATTTTGATGTACAGCTCGATTTTTCCCATGCATTGACACGTTTTTCCTTGGGCTGCTACCACCTTCATTCCTTCCACGCTATGCAGACGATATCTACGAAAGTGCTTCTTAAAAAATTCTTCTGCCAAACAGCTTCCTTGAGCGCCGGTATCCAACAGAGCTGTAGCGGGTACGTTGTTAATTAGTAACTGCAGTCTCGGTAATTCAATGTTTCTCACCATGACCGTATTTAGCTGTACTTCAGAGGGATTTTTCTTCTCCTCGGAACATTGCACCCCCTTCCCCGCAATATTCCTTAGTAGTTTAAATGCTTTGCGGGTGTTTTCTTCTGTTGCTGGCTTCTGCCTGGGGAGAATGATTTTCTTCCGTAGTTGGAATTATTTTGTTGGCGCTGTACTTGGCGCGGTTGACCGCTCGCATTTTGACTGGTACCAGTAGTTCTCGGCCATCGTCTGTTTCTTCCTTCGGCATTCTGGTTCCCCTGCAGCCGCTGTTCATACGATTGTCTCCGTTGATTTTCGGCCGCTCGCCGGCTCTCGAATTGTACGGCGAGTTCAAACAGCTTGTCCAGCGTCACGGGATTTCTTAGCTCCATGAAATCTTGTATAGATGGTAACAATCTGGGCAGGATTATCTGGATAATCTCCGGGTCCGGCCTCGTGCCATACAATAATTTAAAGACTTGTATTTTTCTCAAAATAAATTCCGATAGTTCATCCACCCGCTGTTGATACTTGCTAAACAATTCAGCTTCGAGTTTCGCACGGTCTTTAACCACAGGAAACGCTCTCAAAATTGCTAGTTTAAAATTCTCGTACGTGTAAGTCGGCGTTCCTGGTTCTCCCAGCAGACATTTTCCGATGCACTTATACCAGGTCGCTGCTTGGCCCCTCAATGCTCCTGTCGCTAATATGACCTTCTGATGTTCCGGAACTGGATACAGCAAAAAATGCGCTTCTAACTTTTCCAGGAATGTGTTCACAGGTCCTCTGGCATCAAAAACTACTGCCGGCTTCATGGCTGCCCTGATGGTTTCCACTATGAATCCAAATCCATCAGGCATTGCAGCTGGGTTTTGGGATGTACTTGGCATATTCCAACTTCCTTCCATCATTTTAGCTGTTCGGGCGCCAGTATAAGGTTCTTCCTTCAATCTCTTGACTTCCTTCGTTAGCATAAGCTGTGAAACCCTATGTGGAGGACAGTGAGCAAATCTAGGCTATGTCCTTTAGTGTTGAAGAACTACAAAGTCAGAAGGAGGGTTTAAAAGTGACCCTTTAATTCAAATAATTACAACTCTTCAAATTGAGAGTAAGCCACTACTTGGGCTAATATGAAAATAAAGTGTGTTAACAAATTCAAATCCCTAACTTAGCTTAAGTAGGACGGCGAGGGAAGCTTAACTCTTAGTGAAATGCAATTATGCGAATTTCACTAGCAAACACTGGTAATTGCAAATGCCTATGAAGGCGAACTTTCAGTAGACAGAGGAAATCTTTGCGCGCACAGCCTTACGGCGATAAATCCAAGGCTCTGTCTTTCCCATCGTTAACTCCTGCCTTTTAAACTGCTAACAGATATATGCGATTTGCATAAATATCTCACTCGCGCTAAATTCGGGCAGCAACTGAAACTTTGAGAATTCGATAGGAAAGTTCAAACTAAAAATAATTTGGGTAATTAAAATAATGAATGCTACAGCTTCACAGTCTAATTTAATATTACGGGCCAATTAGTTTAGAATTTGTGTTAGGTTCAGCTAAATCTCTTTAGTTAATCATTAGTTAGTTCTATTTCTTACATTTTTTGAGTTTAAGCCCAAGTGGGGGAATAATTCTGTGCCCTAAGAAAGGGACCATTTGTGAATCTTTATTTTGGGCAATAAAGAGTAATTAACCCTTCTTAAGTGTACGTTTCTGTTATTGAGCTTAAGCAATTATTTGCTTAGTGGTTCACTAAGTTCCTCAACACTTAGGTAATAGAATACAAGTGAGGAACATTACAGAGAAATTCAGCAGTGCATATTTGTTTTGTAAAAGCATGCACCTTAAAATGTGCCCTGGCAGTTAAGATAGTATATTGGAAGAAAAGGAGTTAAGGTAAAAAGTGAAAGGTTGATTTTGGAATTATATTGAAGAAACTGCAACTGCAGTGTTCTAATATAGGTATTTTGACACGAAATCGGACTTTTTCTGAAATGACATGCCAAGTTTTTTCCATATTTCAATTCTACGAATCAAATTATGCCAAACTGTCAAGTTTTGTAAAAAATCGCAGAAGTAGTTTTTAAAAATATTAGCTCTCAATAACAATTGAATTTGATATATAATTATTAAATCTCTTTTTTATTAAACTTACTTGATTCCTTTTTCCAGAATTTGAAATTTGGGCTTAATCCAAATATAATTCACCCATTTTCTATAATGTATTTTTAAAAAATTTTTTATAAATTTTTCAAAAAAATGTTTGTTTTATAACCTATAAAATTTTTAACGTCATCTTAAAAGTGGATGTATTTCTAGGCACACTTGCGAAAAATTAGAATTTTTTATATTCAAAATTTCCTAACATATATGTGATTTTACTTATTGGCGTGTTTTGAAATTCGGCATTTTTGTTACAAGCGATAATAACGCCAAATGCACTTTGTTAAAAGTAGTTGGAAGTGTTGGCAAACGTGAAGTTTGAAATTTACAGTATTCAGCAGAGTTAATTGTTTGCAGTAAAAGCACCCTAGTATTATGTTATGTGCAAACATTGAAAACAAATAAATTTAAACTCAACAAAATTAATTAACAAGATCTAAAAGTACAATAAATAAATCTATCAAGGAATTTAAGAACATAATTTCAACACAAACATTTGCCTAGAATTAATTCTTCATTATGCCCCAAGGGCTTTTCATTTATATAACATTATATATTTAGCTAATTTAGAATTTTTACCTGTTCCATGGAAACACTGGCCATCATTAGTTTTCAGCAAGCATATCACTTAATTACACTAGGTAATAAATCACTCTTTACTTGACTGAAAGGAATCTCATGCTAGTGGCAAAGAAAAATATCCCAATATACTTTCAAATTGAGAAAAATAGGTCATGGCTGTAGTTATCTTCATCACCCAAAAAGAACAGGATGATTCACACCGCTGCACCTAAACACTTGTGCCGATATCGCTGTTCATATTTATCGAACACCAGAATTGCCGAAAGTCGGCGTCTCACTCCTGCATCTCACTTATGACAGCATTCCACGGGCCGGACCTCGAGAGTTTAAACTGGAAGAGGTATCTCACTCTTGACGGCGTTCTACGGGCCAGACGTCTGAAGCTTAAACCAGAAGAGACATCTCATGCTGGACGGCGTTTCCACGGACCGAACGTCGGAAGCTTAAACCATGAGACGCATCTAACTCTGGACATCGTTCATCGACTTGGCAGCAGCAGCAACTGGGAGCAATGCAGTCAGGAAATAGAAGCGATTGAGTCAGTGCGGTACGAGCTATTTAAAGCACGTAGTCGAGATGACGTCATCCTCGACTAGCCAATCAGCTATCGGCACGAATTCACTCTCCGAATGACGCAACGTCATTTTCACCCGTGCATATTAAGTAGACGAAAAATGTGAGTGTGTGCATATTAAGTGGCATAGAACAGCGAAACAGAAACAAGATTGCTATATGCCTGAAAATAAAGTCTCGAAAGTTAATATCCCAAGGAGGAGAGATGATGCAAAGGGTTAAAAGACCCTTTGCATCATATATGCAACAGGACCCTTTGCATCATATATGTTGCCATATATGCAACAGGAAGTAATGAATGTGGCCCTTTTTCCGCTCGTATACAGAAAAAAAAAAAGAAAATAGGTTGCTATAAATTAAGAAGTTCCCCAAGTGAATTATTCTTGGCGCAATTGAAAAAAATGTGCCGAGATAAATGTTGAAATTTCTCCATAAATTTCGCACCAAATTTTACAAAATTTAATATTTATGTATGATATGAGTCGTAGAATCGAAATATGAAAAAAAATTGGCGTGTCATTTCAGAAAAGTCCGATTTTATGTCAAAATACCTATATTAAAACAATGCTATATATATAAATTTAATATAAATCCTAAGTCGTGCTTTTGTGACATAAAAAACGCAATTTGAATTTCGTCAATCGGCCCAGTAAAACGGGAGATAGGAAGATATAGAACTGTCCTTCCCCTTTTTTTGCGCAGTGTACATGATAGTACATATAATTTTTTTTTGTTATTTATATGAATAAATGAGAATAAAAAATGTGTTTAAAATGTTTAATAGATGATGTCTTTCTTGCCGTACTAGATAACAAAAAAATGCTTTAGGGTGTATGACATAGATGATGGAATATTTAACGCTGTTAAAAATTTTGATAAATAGAAATTAGTGAATGAATGCTCTAAAAAAATCTTAGGTGTTAATATCAGATTTCTGTTCTACCTTTGAATAATTTATTGTATAAAATGTTCTTAAAATTCCATTATTGCACTTTGTGCATAAAATACCTTTTTGTTTTGATTTAATTTACTAAGTGCTTTATATTGAGTTAAGTGCATAATTTTCACATAACTACATTTTAGAGTATTTTTTATATTAGGAGGGTAATGTGTTTATTCTGAAGACACCCATTTCATTGAATAAATTTAACTGTAGTACGACTCTCGGCTACAGCTACCCAGTAGCTGTTCTCATTAAGGTTAAGTTATTTTGTGCAAAAGCTGTTCATAAGAAATATTATTAAACGGCATGGAAATTGTTATTAGCTGTATGTTTCTTGTTTTTGTATTGCCAGCTTTTTTTTACATACATTTCTATGGAAAGATCAGTTTCATTTTTTTGGGGGGGGAGTTTGTTTGGAGCTGAAATTCCTTCCCTTTCCCTCAGGGTCAGAAATCACAGTGCTAGAAGGTCATATATGTTACAAAGTGACCCTAAAAATAGTATAAATTAACTATGAAGATGGAGCTACAACATACTCACATCTTTATTCACCTTCCGAGAAGAATTCTAAAAGGTAAACAAACATTTTGTTGCCATTCCACCAAAAAAAAAAAACTTGCAGGATTTTATTTTCAACATTCTCCCTACCTTACGAAATGGGAATTTTGTAAAATTAAATTGAACTTAAAGTTCTGAACTAAAATAAGGTTCACAAAATTTTTTAAATTACCAATGAAGCTCAGAAACTTCTAGATTATCAATAAAGTTCGCAAACTTAGTTTTTGTTGAGGATGCACTTTTCTACGAGACAAGTTTTTGTAAAGGTCTTTAATTTCTTTAAAGGGCGTAGATCGAGCCTTTGTTTGAGAATTTTGAGTGTGTTCTACATTACTCTTTATGAAAGGAAAGGTCTTTGAGTTAGTGTCTGTTTCAAGAGGAAAGAGGTGCTGAACTGGCCTAAGTACAACTCCAGAGGATGATTTCAGCTTCACAAGACGCATGATATTATCTTTACCTGGAATACAGTATTTTGAAGAAAGCCTAGGTATTCTTTCTTAAAACGATTTCCAAGTCCTTCTCTAACTTGTAAATATTTCCATCTTTCTATTATACTCACAGAATGGATTTCATCTAGATCATGCACATTGTTACCAGTTAAGCTTTGTAAGAACTAAAGGGTTTTAAAGATGTCAAATCACCACCTTCCTCGGACAGGTAAGTCAAAGGTCTGTTGTTCATTAAACTTTCACAGTAACACAGAAAGGCTAGGAACTCTTCATATCCTAAACAAGCATTTCTCAAATTTTTTCGGAGAAGGTCCCTTGAAATTCTTATTAAGCTCTTCCAAAATCCTACCCACCATGACACGGTGGGAGAACTGAATTTCTATTTTATTTTCATTAAGTTACATTTCTGTTCGATATCGGTTCAATCTGGCTGATTCATAGCTCTATTTAAATCTATGAAATTCTAATCATTTTCCAAGTATACGACTTTAACTGGGCTTCTTCATGAAATGAAATGTCTAAACGCATCTATAAAGTTATTGGTGCACATGAAATGATTAATTCAAGGTGAACAGCCCTAAAAACTGCACGTGTAAAGATCACTGTCCAAACCTTTAAATTCTTTTTCAAGAAAACTGGGTTGGCGAGATCGATTCCTGTCACTTGGAACATTTTCACCATTTTCTTTCTCTCTCCAAGTAAAGGAGAAAGAGGTACTTCTAAGGCCTTAACTGTGTGTCTCTGGCATGTGACACATCCTTTTACTACAGATTGTACAGTTTTCCTACCTTTGATAAGCCAAACTCTTTCTCATAGAATCATCAGAAGTGTTTGTATTCCAGTATGTTTAGGCTCTAAGTGTAATTGCTCAATCGTTCTTTCACAATTGTATTTTCTGAAGGCAACACTATTGGAAATGTGTATTCTCATAAATCTGGAGGATCCAAAACTTGAGATTTCATTCTCAAAATTCCCTTTTCATCCACGAAAACCTGAATATTTTTCAGATCAGTCTTTCTTCATTTTTCGTCAAAAGAATTTTTCTGTATAAGGAAAAATAGAGTTTTTCTGCTTTCTCGAATTATTCAGCAGATATATTACCCCAACAATCTTTAATTTTCAAGTAAGTGGCCTGAAATCAACATCCAAGCAATAGTTCATACGATGATAGAATATTTAGAGAATCTGGATGGAAGTTTAGCTAGAATGGTATCAACCATTGAATGCTTTGCCGAAATAACAGTCCGACATCGTTTCTTTTGATTTCTTCCACAACAGAATCAGGATCATTTGAAGGCCAAGTTTCTGGAGCTTCCTTCAGAAATTCAGGTCCTGCCCACCACTGAGATTTAAGGAGATGCAAAGGATAGCATCCTCTTGACAAAAAATCAGCAGGGTTTAAGATGCCTGGCATATGTTTCCAACATCCTACGTTGCTGTCATCTTGAATCTCTTTAACTCTGTTTTCTACAGTAACAGACCAATTATTTCATTTCTTTAGCAATGTCAAAACCACTGAAGAATCTGACCAGAAGTAAGTTTTCATATTTGTAATATTAAACTTTTAGAAGCCAACTGACATAACCTTCTACCCAGAAAAGCAGCCATCAATTCCAACTGCAGTAAAGCAATCTCCTTCAAGGGTGAATGCAAGGATTTTGCGAGGACAAGACTCAAGAAAACTTCATTTTCTTCTGTTCTTAGAAATATACAGGCATCATATGCCATTTTGCTGGCATCACATAAGACACATGAGGACCTTGTAGAATTAATTACGATTCTTCTTGGAATTTGGCAATCATTCAAAAAATGTGCTTCTGTAGCCCATTTACAGAATTCTTTCTGAATGTCTGTAGATAGTTCTTCTTCTCAATCAGACTTTAATTTCCAAGTCTGGAATAATCTTTGGGAAAAGAAATGCTGGTGTGGAAACTCCTATAGGATCAAAACTTTCTGTATGCATACACGTAAGATTCGTCTTGTAGTACCTTCAGTCCAGGATGCCAGTCAGCATCCCAATTCATCCGATGGGCGGAACCACTGAACACATTTTCTGGTCCTTCATCTAAATCTAAACTACACTGCTGGGCATTAAAATTTCAATACGAGGAAGGAATAATCTGATGAACATCAAAATCACATGAAAGGAAGAAGAGGTTGGGATATGCAAATGATTAATATTTCAGTGCATTTAGATGACGCAGGAGAGAGAAATGACATCTCAAGCACTGCAGAAAAGAAAAGTTGTGTAATGGCCTTCTCATTCGAAAAGCACTTTGTAAGGTTGGGGATTTGCTCAGAATACCGTGTTATGCCTCAAATGATAAGAAGAAATGCTTACAAGCAAGTGTCGGAATTCGATAGAGAAAGGATCATTGCCTTTCAAGACTGTGGATTATTGTTCTGTGATATTGCCTGTCTCACTGCTTGACATCCAACCGCTGTCATGCGAATGTGGCATCGGTGGTTTGCTGAGGGTCATACTGAACAGCATGCAGAATCTCAACAGCCTCCCATGATTAACGCCCGAGAGGAGAGACATATTGTGAGGTCAGCCCTGCAAAACCGTACAACCATATCACGGACCATTGGTCAGGAAATGAGCATGTGTGCAGCGTGCCCAGTGTCTGCTCGTATGGTACATTGACATTTGCAGTAGCGTGGACTATCGGCACGGCGACCATTACTTCATCTTCTCCTGATGGCTTTATACATATCTGGAGGCTGTGAGGAGACCGCACGTCGCCTGATTGCATTCGATATTGGCATAGGGGCCTTGCACCTGGTGTGATGGTTTGGACAGCCATTGAGTACATGGCATGCACATTTCTGGTTCAGATCAATAGAAATTTGAACACGGATACATTTCTGATGTCTTAGGTCCAGTTGTTGTGCCCTATCTTCAAAGCCAGCCAAATGCCATCCTCCAACAAGATAATGCAAGATACGTTTCATGTCATGTTCTGACCTTCCTTGATACACAGGGTATTTGATTGCTACCCTGGCCTGCATGGTCTCCAGCTCTGTCACCCATTGAAACATCTGGCCATGGGTTGCTGAGAGACTGGCCAGCCACCCCTCTCCAGCTAATACGGTTGATGAAGTGGGGCGTAGACTTGAAGCAGTATGGAACGAGTTGCCTGTTTCTGCCATCCAAGCCTAGTTTGACGCCATGCCTAACCTTTTTTTTTTTAAGCTGTCAGGATTGGCAGCCATTTCTACTAATTTTGCATCCCCTGTAAACCCCAAAACTGCTTACAAATTTAATCATTTTGTCTTTATGTCATACTGTTCATATACAAGAAATATCTTTTTTGTATTTGGCTTTCCTTCATGGTGTTGCAATTTTAATGGCCAGTAGTGTACTTTTCCAGCCTCTAATGTTGAACCCAGCTGAAGACATCAGTTCTTTAGCTTTATTAATGTGTGATTCAGTTTCTTCCTTTTCAGAGTCACCAGTAAAACATCCATGTAGAATGTGCCTCGTAAACTTTTTGTGATCTTGCATAAATGTTCAGGTGGATTTTCTTAAGTGATTTATGCATGCTGAAAAAAGAAATGAGGAACTGCAAACACCCTAAACTGCTCTGAAGTGTCTAAATTCAACAATATTTCTTTTTTCCCGCCACAGGAAACATAGAAAATCTCTATCTGCTGGATCAATTTCAATTTGTAGAAAGCCTTTTCTCTGAAGATAAAATTACTGCATAAGTTCTAAAATTAGTTAGAACTGTCAGAATTAAATCTATTAAATTTGGCCCAACTTCTAGACAGCTGTACAGAGAAGATCCATTTGTTTGATGCATCAAACACCGACCTAATTTCGTATTGCCACATTCTTTAAAAACAGCTTGATGTGGTAAGTAATGAGCCCTTTTATTGACATTGATTTCCGATATAATTTCAACTATTCCCGTTTTCCACCAGTCTTTAATTACATCATTGTAGTCTTGGAACTTGTTATGTTTCCTGAATCTCTGACATGTATTGTGAAGTCTTTTTTTCAGCAGCATTACGATTAGATTGTAACTAAGGACAACCATCAATCCATAGAAGAACGTCCAGTACTTGCCTTACGTTTAGTAGTATTTTCAAAAAATTTTATTACTTTATCTCTTTCCTCCTGTGCTATTCTTTCATCAAGATCTGATATGCCCAGCGTTTCTAATTTCCAAAATTTCAATGTTTCAGTAGAGCATATCATTGAAATAAGCAAACTGGAAAAAACATGAGTTGAGTTGTAACTACTGCCTAAAAGAGTCTATTCTAAAGTGGTCCTGACTGCTTTTTAACAGAAACCACATCAGGTGTTACAGTTTTCGCCCAAGCATCAGCGCCTAATAATATCTGGATGTCTTCCAAATATTGATTATCCTTTAAATAATCACTTATTTCAATACCTTTTCTTTTAAGGATTTGGTAAACCTTCTCGTTGCTAAATTTTGGTATGCTAGTGCAGATTTGATCATTTCCAAATTCCAGAACAATCGGAGAATCAATACTTGATGATTTAGTTTTGTACGCATCATATGTCGAAAACGGAATCCCCTTATTACTGAACAAAACTTGCGATAATGTTACTGTGAAAGTTTGGAACATAGGATATGTTAAACGCCATTCTAACTCCAAGAGGATTAATATTTATTTGCATTTTTTGGATATAGAATAATACAGGCAGCAAATTTGTTATTGTTCTTTTTCTGGTCGAAGGCTTACTGTTGCCACTCTAGCGAAAAGAAAATTGCATGTGAGAGGTTTCACAGATGGCATTTCATTAACGCAAATGATGTCGCCACACATCCCCTTCCCAATGATAGTGTTATACCTCGTAATCTTTCATGTAAGCAGGAAATCTCATCCTTCATCCAGCTTTTCTGTTTCTAGGATGAATATCTTTGGAAGAATCATTCTTCCTGAAACATGGTTTCAGTCTATCTATGGATAGCCTTTTAATTTTACCTGAAACTTCCCCATCAAAAAATTTGTCAAAACTTTTCTTAACTAAATATGGTCTGAGATAGGGTGGTTGAAGAGAAGATGAAATTATGTTATTAAAGATGAATACATGTGAACGATTTGCTAAGTCCTTGTGCACGAAATTTTTTTTTTATGGCTGGTTGTTGGTGTTGGTTTTAGGTTTTGGATATGACTTTGCAATTTTGGTTTAAAATCTGAATGTGTAACAGTGGGGGCATAACTGAAAAATTCTCCAGGCAGACAGATTGGTGAACCGTACACAAGTTCAGCAGAAGAATAATGCAAATCCTCTTTGATGGCGGATCGAATGTCAAGAAGAATCAAAGGTAGAACGTCAGTCCAAGATTTTGATGTTTACAGGTGGGATTTGGGGCTGTTTTTCAAGGTTTGATGTTGTCGTTGAATTAAACCATTAGGTTGTGAATGATAAGCCGTGGTGCTGTTAGCTTTGAAGCCTAGGTATTTGCTCAAGGATCTGAAGAGTTGGCTGTCAAATTGTCGACCTTGGTCAGATGTTATGATCTCTGGGATTCCAAATCTCGAAATCAAAGTCACGATGAGGGCATGTGCGATGAACTCTGTGGTTTGGTCTTCTAGAGGTACAGGTTTGATCCACTGAGTGAATCTATCGATGATGGTAAGCAGGTAACTAAAACCTTTGCAAGATGGTAAAAGGCCAACAATATGGATATTAAGGTGCTTGAAACATTGATTGGGGACTTTGAATTCAGCAACTGGAGCATGGGTATGTTTCGGAATTTTGGCTCGTTGGCATTGCAAATATGCTCTAGACCACAGCTGACAGTCTTTGTTTATGCCAGGCCAAATGAATCTTTTTGTCACTAGCTTTGTTGTTGACGAATTCCAGGATGGGATAAGTTATGTATAGAGAAAAATACTTGTTAGTGAAATTCTTTAAGAATGTATGGCCTGTTAAAATTAGTGGAGGTATCACAATAAATTTTCTTATTGCTATCCGGAATAGGAATTTATACTATTTTGAAACTGGAATTTGATTTAAGAATCCTGAGGTCTTCATCCTCCTGCCAATCTGCTATAACTTTAAAATGAATTAGAGCTGGGATAGCGATGGTGTCGATTCTTGATAGGGTGTCAGCTACAATGTTTTCTTCTCCAGAAATGTAGCATGTGTCTGTAGTGAATTCAGCAATGTAGTTCAACTGCCATACTTGTCTTGGAGAGGCTTTATTTAAATTCTGGTGGAAGGCGAAAGTGATAGGTTTAGATCAGTGAAGATAGTAAATGATCATCCTTCCAGAATGTGTTTAAAATGCTTCACCACTAGGTAGATTGCAAGTAGTTCTCGATAATATGCACTGTAATTTCTGTGTGTTGGAGATAGGGATCAGGAGAAAAAGCTTAGCGGCTTTTTTTCATTATTGGATAATTGATGAATCATGGCATCCACGGTGGAATCAGGTGCCTCTGTAGTTAGGGTGATCTGCGCCATTTGATTGGGGTGAACTAATATTACAGAGTTGATATCAGTGAAAGCCTTCTGCGCATCTTCGGTCCAAATGAAAGGTTTTTTGCTGTTTTTCTGCACTTCTTTAAGAAAAATTGTCAGGGATTGTTGTAGTTTGGCGCAGTTTGGAATGAAACGATGGTAAAAGTTCATTTTGCCCAAAAATCTACATAAGCTTGTGAAGTATCCTAAAAATTCAACTTTGCTCAGACCAAATTTGCATTTTACAGTGTTTATGCACAGTCCATAGTTACTGGGTCTTTGGCAGATTAATTCAAGATGTTTTTTGTGTGTTTCAGTGTCTGGCGAGGCGATGAGGATGTTGCCAAGATAGCAAAATACAAAGTCTAGGCCGCTAAGCACTGTGTTCATAAACCTTTGGAAGGTTTTGTGCAGCATTGCGTAAGCCAAATGTCATACAAGGAAATTCAAAAAGCCCGAAACGTGTTATGATGACGGTCTTCAGAATGTCAGCTTCATGCACAGGAATCATAAGTCATATGTAATTGGCAAATTTTTGTGTTTTCAAGTGGTACCATAATTAATTTACCTCTTAGCACAGCCAAATTGCATTACGTGGATAGCCTGGAATTTGTCCTTACCACACATTTTTGTTCTTTTTGTCCTTACCACACATTGTAGTAGGCTATTTAAATGGGTTAAAAGTCTTGATTCAGAATTGAAAGATCTACAGTTTTACTTATGAAAGAAATGCTTATATGCAAAATGTATGATCATATATTCAGTTACATGCAAAGTAAACCCTAATACCATTATCCTAAATCCGAAAACTGAACAAATAAGTAAATAAAGCAATACACAATATCACAATTATAGATAAAAATGCAGTCAAAAGAATTTGAATATTTATGGAAATTTTCAGCCATATGTGTATTCTTCAGGTTTTGATGTACCTTATTTGTATGTGAATATGTGACACATTCTTCCAAGTTTTTCATTTTAGTTCTGTAGCACGTAGGTTATTTATATATATATGTATAGAAAAAGAATGTAAAAATAGCCGTTGATTCATAATGTGCAGTTACTGCAGTTTGTTGCTGTGGCTGTTCTGAATACTTTTGGTCCTATTTGACTCCACTGCACTGACTCCTTGACAAGAGAAGAGCAACAGTTATTGCAGATGTACTTCATTATCTTTAAATACCCCATTAGAAAACAGGAGATTTTAATATTCTGTGATTCATTATAGTGGAAAAGAGTGCTAAGTGACTATAACAAATATGTATTACAAGAATTTAAGCATTATATTACAACAAATTGCTCCATAATATAAAAAAGTACATATTACAGGGTATTGCCATTTTTTGAAAGCGAATAATAGTTCAAGTCTGTTTTTCTTAATACCACCAAAAGTTTGTTTCTGCTAAATCCTTATTAACTAAGCTAAATTATCATGAAATTTAAAAATGGGATGTGAAAGCTGTATTAATTTCAATGTTTCTATTTCTTCTGCATCAGTGTCTGTGTATTGTTTGTTGTGTGTAGAAATATTCTGTATTTTATTTATAGTTCTTTCTCTGTATAAAACTTTTTTATTATAAATGTGTTATTTTACTGAACGTACCTCAGCACTTGTTTATTTTTTAATCATAATTCATTATGTATTTTTGTAGGTTGGCTTGAAGTATTTCTTGATAGGAGGCTTAATCAAGATGATAACAGAGGCCTTCAGCAAGGTATTACTGACAACAGAGATACCCCTACTTCCTTTAGAATACTTCTAGAGCAGCGCTCAAAACAATCTGTGGTAATTTGTTTTGTTTACATTATATTTAGTCCTAAATATTTGTTATTTTTTATTGAAACCATATCTCAACCATGTTTATGTGGTGTTACAGTATACAGAATCAGACTAAAATATGACATGCAATTACTGCCTAGACAATTTCTAGGCAGGCAGTTTCCTGCTTTTTTTCATTAGCTTGTACTTGATATTATGTACTTCTATTGTTTTTATGCATTATAAATGCAATGTTTTGATATAATGATATGTAAAGCAAGTTGAAGCATTAACAATCATGATGTGTGGTTGAAATGAAGTTAAACAAGATAAAATCTCTACATGTCAACAGAGACTTTATTGATAGCTTTTTTTATGCTCAATGATTTTTATAGTGTTCTATACTGCTGGCCATTAAAATCGCTGCACCAAATAGTAAAATCTTTATTTACTGTGCATTTAATAGCAAAATAGGAAGAACATGGTTAGATTTGTAGGTGTTTTAGAGTGTAGAGCATGCAGATTTCATTATACAAAGTTACCTCTAGCAGCAACAGTGGCTGTGATCTAGCAGGGCATTGAGTCTAACTTAGCTTGGATGACCGATACAGGGGCTTCATTCCATTTGGTTTCAACTCTATGCCAGAGTTCATCAATTATAGTGGCTGGGGAGTTTGGTGTGCCAATCTCTCAGCAACCCATGGCCAGATGTTCTGGAAAACATGCTGGCCAGGTGTCAAGAGTATCTTTCCATGTGTCAAGGAAAGCCAGGACAGCATGAGAAACAGAGGATCATGCATTATCTTGTTGAAAGATTGCATCATGCAGGCCTCGAATATAAAGCATAGCCACTGCCTTAACACAGTAGAAATGCAACAGGCTATCTTCAATACCAGCTGTGCAAAGAAGAGGTGACCAGGATGTATACTTCATGATACTCCATGCCAGCACACCAGGTGGTGGGCCTGTATTACAATGTCAAATGCAAGCTCGTGATATGTTTTCTCCTTGGTGCCTTCTCATGCAAATACATCTATGATGAAGTACACAGAACGAAGATTCACCTGAAAAGATGATGTGGTGCCTCTCCTACATCCAATATCCAGGTGCTTGGAACATACTGTTTTCAAATATAAAAAATTCAAGATTTAAATATCATGCTGATCTTACAAAGGAAATGCGGTTATGAGTTTGCATACATGTGGAATGCTTAATATTAGTATTCAGCTGTTTGCTGTAGTAGCAACTTCATGCCTAAAATTCAGGTTTCTGTTTGTTTTGCCATAAAAGAATATTGTCGTCAGTTAAACCTCTGATTATTGCTGTCAACTTATAATATATTTGTAGTAGCAAAATGAAATTCTTACCTAAACATATTTTCTAGCTAGTTAAAAATAATAATAAAGAAGCATTAATAAATATTAAGAAACTGAAACAAATCTTGTGTTAGCTTTTGAAACACCAACTGTAATGTATTGGCTAATATCAGTTTGATTTTTAGAGTATTGGAAGCTAAAAATAATCTTAAAACATTTTATACTGAAACTTGGTTGATTTTATAAAAGAGTTATTTTACAACCAGTTCTTAGTAGGAGAGCTAAGTGCAGATATAAATGGAAGTGACATTTTGGAAGAAAGATGCATTATTTATCAAAGTGATTTTTTTTAATTTTCAATGTTTTCTAATTGTAAATAAATAAATGTAAGTAAAATTGTTCAATTCAGGAAGAAAAATTCTATCAGAAAAACCTCAGCAAAATAAAGGATAGAAGTGTGTCATAGTCATCTGGATAGAGATTATTGATACTTCAGAATGCACATGTGTTTATATATGAGGAACTTGTGCAACCTAGCTCTTTCAGTGAAAAAAAATTTAACAACAAACCAATACCAGTTGCGGTATGGTTTTGATTGATGTTTCTTGATTAAAAAAAGTGTGCTACAATATGCATAGCTTCTGAAAAAATGTACATTGCAGTATCCATATATACTTTACTGACATGTCTTAACAATGTTCAGTGCCCACCATGCAAATGGTATTGCAGCATTTGCATGGCACTAAAATATGCAGTATCACACTGAATGTTGTTATCAGGATTCATCTTTTATGTTGTGGGCAGAAGTGGGATTCACTCGAAAAAGCTATGCGATTCTAGTCACTTGTCAGTTTTTGTTATGTATTGGAAGCTGCTGTGATTGCTTATATTGGTAGTTTCATTCTTGCTAAATCAAATGAAACCTTTTTTAACATTTTCTAAAACATTTTAAATTTTATCATATGCAATATGTTAGTGTGTAACTTTTTCTAAATCTATTGTAGTGTAAAAAATGTATTAGTCTAGCAAGAAAATGTGTTCTTTTTGTCTTTAAAAAGTGCACAAAACATGTATTTAAATGTGGCAGAAGGAATTTTCAATAAAATGTGGTTTATAGAAATGGAAGTAATTTATTTTATGTAGAGCTGAAAATTTAACACAAATTTTATTTTTTTTTGTATAGGGCTCTTCGAATTATCCATCCTTATTAGCACACCATGCATCACTTTCACTTCTGCATCCAATTTTTGTTTTAGTTAAAATGGATAAAGATGCAGATCCAAATATTATTTTACATAATATAGATGCACCTCTAAGGGCCACATACTCACCTGTGGGATCTGAGCTGCCATGTGATGTGCATTTGTTAAATCTTAGAACTTTGCATTCTCCATCTGGTACTCAGTATTTGCCTGCAAACAATACTGCTCTTTTTCTCCACAGGCTTGGATTTGATTGTAATTTTAAAATGTGGGGCCATTGTGCAACCCGAAATGGAACTGTAAGTAACTGTTCTATTTTAAAGTAATTTACCAGTTTTTTAGTAGAAAATGTTTGAATCTCTAAATTATATTTCATCTGTGTGTTGATGTGTTTGTATATTTTCATTATCATGATGATAACAGTTATTCATAACTAAAAAAAAATTGTTCTAAAGGAAGAGGTACTTTGCATAAAAAGCATTGGCATTTATTTTGTATCATATATAGATGTAACTTGCAGGCCAGCATACTTCCAAAAGTACATATATGAATTCAGGAAAGTGATAGTATAATATATTTTCCACATTATTTTTATGAAAATTATAGGAATAAGGGAAGCCAAACATAGCATCAATATTCCATCATATTTTGTACCGTACTTTTAAGAAAATTATGCACATCTAAATGTATTTAAAAAACTACAGGCTTCATGGAATTTTTCATTTATTTCTTTTATGAATATTATACAAATTCAAAAAAAAAAAACTGAATGCGGAATATCTGGTGATTTTTCTATCAGTTTAAATTTCTTGCCCTTTTCTCTCCAAACATAAAAAAAGAAAAGAGTATGTTAACAAAATATTTTAGCTGAATTGTAATATCATACACTAATTGTTCCTATGTTTTAAAATAGTTTGTATTTTAAATTTATTTGTCCCTCTCCTCACCAGTTTAAAAAAAAAAGCTATGTGAAACTGAAATTTAATCCTGGCATTTTGCAAAAATTTAACTATTATTTTAACAATCATACAATGTTAAAATTATTCAAAGATTTTTAATATATAGAAGTAATTTAAACAATAATTCTAATACTTATTAATACTCAAACAACTTCAAAAAGGAATTTTTAATGTGGGGCATGCATTTTTTTAAAAATTTATGACACACATGCATGGGAAGCTATAATGAGACAGAAAATGCATAGGAAGTTGTTATTATTAAGAAGTCATATCACAACTGTCATTTGCTTAGACATTTTAGTACTGCTTGATGCATAGCAGCTTTTAATTAAGTATATAGAAGTCCAAAGTAATTATAATATTTTCACTGAAATAGTTGTGAATACTCTTAATTGAGTATCTTCAAAATGAGTATTGACAGTGGGAGAGCATAAAAATATAAGCATACTTTGTTGTTAGGAGAAATAAGAATGCAGGAATGTGACTAAAAACAACAACTAACTTCTATTTTACTCTTCTAAAGCTAACTAGGCTGCCGCTGCAGGCTGTTGCATTAAAACAAAAGCATGTGTGAAGTTAACTAACGCATAGTTTCCAGAGTTAGCCAACTCCATTCTTAACAACATATCATCGGCCAACTAGCAGCAATTTTGTACCGATTGGTTTGTGAAAAATTTGCATGAGGAAAAACCAGGGATCTAGCAGTGGCCATCTTTTTTTCTCATGCAGGATAAGGACTAATACAGAATTACAAATTTCATTTCTATAGTATGGATGCAGTACTTAATCCTTCTTGAATATTGTAAACACTTGTACAAAATGTCTTCAAATTCATGGTAGTTTACTGCTTTTGTAAATAAGTCTGCATTATTTAATTTGCTAGAGATGAAGTAAAACACCCATCATTCACCAGTTTCCTGATAAAGTGATATCATACATCAATGTACTTAGTCCAACTGGTTTTTTATCAGTGATCTAAAAAAATTAATAGCGGATTTATTATCACGCTGTAGTTTACACTCATTTAAATCGAACTAACTCTTTATCTGAGACATTTTTCGTTGACTGCAACTCCTTTGCTATTTCCCATAAGATGATATAGTCTGCCTTCATGGTGGATAAACTTACAATTTTTTGTTATAAGTTTTCCAAATACCACTACTTTATCTAAATACAGGGTGTCCATAAATGCTTGCCCTAATTGCAAAAGATGATAACTCATGATTGTGTACAGAGAATGAATGAATCATGCATTGAACCTGAAATGCTTAACATCTCAAAATTTATAAGAATATCAAAAACATCTAATATACTTCCATAAGTGTGCTTCTGATAGCATACAAGATATCCAACAGGAACTGAATTTAACATTTCTGGTGTCACTGTGTGATTGTCTGCTGTGATGCACTACCGCAAAGTCACAACATCAGGAAATGTTATGTGGTACACAGTCTCTGTAACATACTCCCAAAGAAAAGTCTGAGGCAGTATCTCAGGAGATATTTATGTGAAACTGAGCATGTTTTAGGTATTTTGCAGGCTACTAGGGGAGCACATGTAGAGGTTTTTTAAATGTTTCCAATATGATTATAAACTTCTAGAATTTATGCATTTGAGGCCCAATGCATGTTTCGTTATCTGTGTGTATTCATGAGTTATGTTTTGCAATCAGGGTAAACATTTATGGATTTCCTGTATAATATGAGTCCAACCATGAATACACAATCATCCGTATTCCATAATCAGCCTCTGAATAATAATATACATGTAGATATTTAATTCTTGATCAGTTTAACTTGGTATTTTTGAGGTAACTGAGAAACTGTAACAGTGCTTCACAATATTTAATCTGGGATTCTCCTGAAATTGTGATATTTACCATGTTTACAATTTCAGGTTTAGTCCAGTTACCTGCAAAAAATAAACATCCTAATAGATTTCTAAAACTTAATTTAGTCACTTCATCAGTTTCTGCATTAGTAGAGGTAATCTAATTTTGTATGAATAATCCCTTTGACTGTGGGAAATGAAGTTATAAAAGTATTTAAATGGTATGTAAAAGTATTTATATTTTTCAAAATTTCCTTTCCTGTTGTATGAAAATCCCACTGTCATTTTCTAAAAATTCAATTCTAAGTAACTTTATAGTTCTCTCTAATATTTTAAGATAAAAAAAAATATACTCAGATGTGAGATTACTTTATCTACACATGTTGGTCATTACTAAAAATTGCAATAATTATCTTCATATAGTAAAAGAATTATGTTAGGGCTCTTGTAAACAAAATTGCACCATAGTATTTTCTTAAAGTGTATATTTTCTAAAGTATTTTAAAATTCACAAAGCCACTCACAACTGCTTTGACACAGACTGTAAATGACCTTGTGTAATAAACACACTTTACTTTTCTCTTCAATAAAGCCCTCTGCCTGGGTCATGTGTATTCTGTCATTTAGCTTTGCATATATTAATATGCATTTTTAACATCTAATTGACAGGGAGTGCATCCATATAAACATGCTAGTAGTAAGAAATTTGAATTTAACAAGTATTCTCTATTTGTAAAAAGCAAATATAAATTTAAAATTAATTATAATTGCAAAAATAAAATTAATTATTGCTGCAAATCAATTTACAATATCATTTAAATTCTTAGAGCATAGCTAAATTAATTGTACATATTTAAAACCATTAAAAATTAATAAAAAATGCAGAATCCTATAAAATTAGTCTAAATAGTTTTAAATCTAAGACAAATTAGCATAAGGGCATAATTGTTGAGGAGGCAGGAGACAGACTTATTAAGAAGAACTTGCTGCCAAACCTAACTCTGCAATTACTCAATTCGTGTTTCGTCATCCAAATAGGCAAGGGTAAAAAATTAAAAACCAAAAGTAAAATCAAATGTGAAATACTCAAAAAGAAATTAAAATGAAATTAAACTAGTTAGAATTTTGATAAATTAAGCAAGTAAACAAACCGGAATACTGATAAAGGTCAAAAGGTAGAAAACCAAATTATATAAAAGCAAAACAAAAGTAATTTAGAAACTCTTTATTAAGTAAACAAAATAATTTAGAAACTCTTGCCTATTGAAAATTTCCCCTACACGGATTATGCTGTAAACCTAATAACTATAAACCTAAAAAACTATACACAATATATCAAACTGTAAAAATAATACTAAAAAGCCAGTCATTTGATTTTACTTTACAGAAATCACAACATTTGGTTTTGTATTTATGTCCTTGCCTATTTTGATGACGAAATACGAATTGAGTAGTTGAAGAGTTAGGTTTAGAGGCAACTTCCTCTTGAAAAGTCTGTCTCCTGCCTGCTCAACAATTATTCACTTCAATTAATTTGTCTTAGATTTAAGCATTTTTAGATTAATTTATAGGATTATGTATTTTTATTATTTTTTAATAATATTTTTTGTGGTTTTAAATATGTACACTTAATTTAGCTGTGCTCTTAGAATTTAAATGATATTGTAAATTGATTTGCAACAATAATTAATTTTAGTTTTGCAATTATAATTAATTTTAAATTTATATTTGTTTTTTACAAATAGAGAATATTTGTTAAATTCAAATTTCATTCTTTGCAATGATGAAAGAGAATTTTTCAAATTTAATTTAACTTTGCTATTTTCTCGTGAAACAATTCGCTTATAGCGCTAATGACCTTGCTTGTTTTCAATTTCTTAAAATGTAACTGCTTTTAAAGTTCTAATAGTTTGGTTTCCTTTTAATTTTGCAACTTATTAATTTTTAAAAAATTATTAACTTACATTTTTTATATATAACTATAGTTCATTTTATTTTAGTGAACTAACTTTGCAATAACATTTAAATTCCCAGTTTTTTAAAATTTTCCTGTCCAAAAATTGAGTTAATTTTTACTTTAAAAATTCATTGTGTTGTAGGTTAGCTTCCTCTTTACTTTTATTATGGCTCATCTCAATCACATAAATTTCCATAAATGTCATTCTAGTAAATGATTTACTTGTAAAGTTAGCACTATGCCTTTTAATATCACAGCCACAAAACAACTCCCCTTTTGAAAAACATTTAATTGCATATATTTTATTTCATGTAACACTTGCAACTTTAAATATGTAGGACAAACCAAAAATAGTCTTAATTTTAGAAGTAACAACCACAGAGCAAATATTAAAAAATTCGCTGCTACTACTAATTTTAACACGCCTAATACAGCAGAATTAGAGCATTTTCAAATACATGATTTCAACAAAATTAGTATTCAAATTTTGCACATTGTGCCTGAATACAAAGATAGATTATTTGAAGAGTCACTCTACGTGTTTAAAATCAAAACAGTTTACCCATATGGACTAAATACATTCAACCAACACATTAAATTAAATTTTGAAATTCCAACCTACAGCCGTTTTTAATTATTCAGTAAAAAAATATTACGAAAAACAGAGCAGGTAATAAACAGAAAAATATTTTTTTTCGACAATGGATACTGTAAAATTAAATGATAATATTAATAATTACCTTCAAACTGAAAATTTCGCCAAAAATATCATTACTTGGATGCATACTTGTAAGCACAAATTCTTAATGAAACTTATAAATTTTGTTCAACAGCAACTTACAGGACCCAAATTAATTAAAGACCTTATTAATAGATTTTTGCAGTTTTAAATTCTCTACCACTAACAAGTACAATAAATATCACTGCACAATCAACTTCCTACATCCAAACTATGACAATATTCAATTCAGCAGAATTTTCAGAAAATGTCAATAACAATTTGCAGCTACTAAAGTACAAATCTCACCAGCTTTCAAGTATCAAAAACCTCTTAACAAATTGCTGATTAACCACCATGATCTAGCTACTACAGCCCATTGATATTGCAAACAACTTCAGTATAAAAGCTATGTAGACGAATTTCATAAGCATATCATTACTGGCAATTTAACAATAGTTCAAAACCAGCTTTTAAGAAATTTAATGGAAAAGGCACAAAATTTAGACCAGTTCTGAAAATTGGCAAAAATCGCAGTTATAGAAGTTTAAAAAAAATATTGATGCGTTCATAGTTAAAACTACAAAAACTAGTTACAAATTAAACATTTCAAATTCCGCCTTTATGGCTTGGAAACATGAAGTGTTAGAAGACATAAAGCAAACTATTCGAAGGATTGAATTTAACAGTAATTTACCATGGAATTTTCTCAATCCTCTTATATAAGATTTCAAGCAAAAATTCGCTATCCCAAAATTGACAAAGCCAGTAAAAATTTCAGCATTATTTGAAAAAAATTTTTATGTCTCTTTATTTGAAACTGAACTGAATAATGCCATTAGTTACAAAATTACCAATACACAAGAAAATGTCATAGCAAAAAAGCTAAAAGCTGTTCATAAGAAACTACAAATTACACAACCATCTAACTGCAATAGATTAACAAATCTTTATGCTCTTCCTAAATTTGATAAGTCACCACTCAAATTTAGATTTATAGCAAATGGTACAAATAATTATAAAAAGAATTCAGATTACATTTTTGCAATTAACGTAAAAAAATCTGTATTTTAATTCATCAACTTGTTAGCAAGCAGCACAACTTTTGTTGGATTATTTATAATAATGCTTCAGTTATCAACAAATTTAAAAGTTTAGAGATAAAGAACATTTACTGCTATGACTTTGAAAATCTTTATACTTCTCTACCATTAGACAAAATTTATACTAATTTAATGCAACTCCCACAGCTTTTTCCTGACATGCTAAGCATCCTCTGAATTGAAAGATGGAAAATTTACCTGCATTGTGCATTATTTAATAACTACATTAAATTCAATAATAAGATCTTTCAGCAGGTGAAAAGAATTCCAATGGGAGCAAACAGTTCTACACAAATATGTAACCTATTTCTTTTTGGTAATGAATATAAATTCCAACTAAGTTTGTATAAGAATGAATTAAAGTCGTTCTCAAATACATTTAGATACATTGATGATATTATAATTTTCAATAGTAATTCTGCTTTTGAGCAATTCAAATTTACCCAGATAGTTTAACACTAAATAGAATTAAATACGAATCAAAATCATATTGAATACCTTGACCTGCTCATAATTAAACACAGCAAAATCAAATTATATGATAAAAGGAGAAAATTCCAGTTTGAAACTATTAAACTGATTAATTGAAACTCTAATATTTCTAAAAAAGTAATAGGTAACACTTTTTATAGCCAAATAATTAGAATAAAAAATATATGAACTAAAATAGAAGATTTAAAGGAAGAAATAATAAAACTAATTAATGTTCAAATTAATAACCAAGTCCCAACACAATTTATTAATTTCTATATTAAAAAGGCAGGCATTAACTTTTGTTTTTAATTTTTTTGCTCTTTCTGTTACGATAATATTACCTTAAACCTTAACTGGAGGGTAATGGAGGATTTTAAAGAGTCAAGGGATTATTCTTGTAAATATTTTTTAATTAAATTTTATAAATTTTTATCTGAGCTGAATTTTCTTGTAAACATTTATTAATTAAATTGTATAAATTTTTATCTATACTGGATTTTTTCCTTTTGCTAATGAAGGGCCAACTCTTTTCAAAAGTCTCAATTATAGCCCGAATTAAGTGAAGATTTTTATCTATTTTTCTAATTTTTCCTTAACTTTGGCCATTATTAAGTTAAAGTTTTGATTGAACTTGTACAACTTCAGTTTTATTACACAAAATTCTATTATTAAATTTCAATTAAAATTACTTTTTTCTATTAAATTTTTTTTCAAACTGTTAATTTTACTTCAAAAAATTTTTTTCTAAAACATTTTTACATCCTTAACATTTTGCAACATCTGTTTTCACAAACAGCAGTTTACAATTTTTTTACAATGCTTCTAATTAGCAGCATTTTTGCTCACAAAACAGATTTTTACATTTTACATTACTTAAAGTTGTGAATAGGTTTTCACAATACTCTAGCAGGTAGCAGCTTTACACTCAACTTTGCATTATTAGCTCCCTCTATTTTTACATTTAGCAGCAACAGACTACTCAACCTCATTTAGTTTAGCAAATACTAGTCCACTCACAGGAATTCAGATGTGTGGTTCTGGGTAAGTTAAATTAGAACTTGCAATTTACTGGCTTTTTAGTATTGTTTTTATAGTTTGATATATTGTGTATAGTTTCTGGGTTTATAGTTATTAGGTTTACAGCATAATTCGAGGTTTACATGCATAATTCATGTAGGAGAAGTTTTCAATAGGCAAGAGTTTCTAAATTATTTTGTTTACTTAAAAATAAAGAGTTTCTAAATTACTTTTGTTTTCCTTTTATATAATTTGGTTTTCTGCCTTTTGACCTTTAACAATATTCCGGTCTTTTTACGTGCTTAATTTCTCAAAATTCTAACTAGTTTAATTTCTTTTCGAGTATTTCATAACATTTGATTTTACTTTTGGTTTTGAATTTTTACCCTTGCCTATTTCGATGACGAAACATGAATTGAATAATTGAAGAGTTAGGTTTGGTAAATCGAGTAATTGAAGAGTTAGGTGTGTTTCATATTCTTTATAAAATATTCCTTAACCTGTGTTCAAAAAATATTTTTGGACTAAGAATTTTTTTTAATTAAATAATTTTTCAATGTCACTTACACAGTTATGCAATTTAAATGTTGCTAAGAGTGATGAAAATTTTGTGGTAAAACCTCTCTGTCAAGAAGCAATGCTTTGATGATTTAAATGATGACTTGAAATGTAGTTATATGTTCTTTGTCATTTAATTAAGATGTTAACATTCTTTTTCAAATACTATGTCCCCAAAAAAAATTCATCTGTTAGGAAAATATATGTACCAAGATTTAAGATATGTTTTTGCTATATGCTGAATTTATAATCCTCTGTCTTGCAGGTGTCAATAGATGCATTATTTCCAAGTTTATTTGGTAATACTATTGAGGAAGTATCCCTTTCTTTGATGTATACAGGTAGTAAATTTTCTAGAGAGGCTCACATCCAACTTCCACCAATGGAAATAGTTACTTTAAAATTAAGCCAAAGATGACCCTAAGTGCCTATATATGTATATATAAAATCTGTGTGATAATTGGACTTGAATATTATCTGTTTGGGAATTAAAAATATCTTGATTGAGACTTGGTTATTACTTATTTTAAAATATGTGATTAATAATGAATTTTATAACTTCTTTCACTTAGAATGCTCTGTAGCATTATAATTTTTATGAAACAAATTTCTAGTCATGCGTAATTTATAAGTTTTTTAATGACTGTTTATTTTGTAACACTCAGATATGTTAAACATTTTGATTGTAAATATTTATTTCTAAGACTGGTGCGTGAATTGAACTTATTTATTGAAATTCTTCTATTGGCAGATGTGTCCTTGGATTGCCAACAGAAAATGCATTTCTTTTTTTTCTCCAGTTTTTAGGAATATTTGAAGGCATACAATTTCCAATTTTATTTTGCGATTTCTTTTACTTCAGGTTGGTCATATTAAAAGAGAAGTATGTATTTTAAGTTAGAGAGTTCAAACAATTAAGGATAACCAATTTAACAGTAATAGAGGTTTTTCATAATATCACTATTAGTAGTTAATGGAAATTTTCTTAAAATCTCAATGTGATGAACTGCACCACATATTTTTCAAAGGTATTTTTATTTTCATTGTTTAAGTCAAAGAACTGTGACTCATCAAGTTCTGGTTTCTACTTTGTATTTCTGCTTTCCTCCTAATTTATTCTAAATCTTGTGTCAATGCTGTACCTATCACTAAATGCAATGACAGATTTCCTGTAATATTGATGAGCTAAAAATTCATTTCTTCATTGTAAAATGAAGTATGCTTGATACTTCCAATCAAGCAAATGCCAGCTAGTGAGAAATCAGTCATTAAAATATGCTAGGAAGGAGGTTAATTAAGACTTCTAATCGGTAAGCATTGTTTATAGAATGCTGAGTTGTAGGTTGTCAGTTCTTAAAGCTTTAAAATATTAATATTCATAATGAAGTTTCATACAAAGGGAAAAGTATCATTGAATATACATTTTTACTTTGTGATTTTGTTTTTATAGTTTAAGTAGTTTAATCTGTTTCTAATTTTTCTCATGACTGACTCCTCATATTTTGTCTGCATGCAGAAATCAGCTATGTATCCTGCAGAGTAGTGGTCTTCAAACATTGTTGATTTGGGAAACTATTTTAAACTACTGCATTTTTTGTAGGAACATGTATCATTTGCAGGAAAGTAGTTGCTAGAAAAGGAATAAAAATTATCAATGCTGCATGTGCATTATAGAAATGAAAATAAAGTCATTATTATATTCAGTAACATTTCTATTGTTATTCAGGTAATAATATGAGTACAGAACATTTTCTTTAATTTTTCTAAATGCATAGCTTTGCAATTCCCGTAGTAGTAAAAATTTCTTTCAAATTTTGGTTTTGACTTGTGGAACTGGATGGAATCTCAACATTTTATGGAACACTGTTTGAAGACTACTACTATAAATAAATCCAGTACTAAAGTTTTTGGCATTGATAACTGATTACAAAATATAAGATATTTTGCAAAATGTATGATACTGACTTTCCTCTCGAAATATAGCATAATGCTAAACATAGATAAGCAGATTTATTGTATTGTCATAAAATGTTTTTACTATGAAAGTCTGAAAAAAATTGGCTAAGTAAGAAAAGAATCTAAATATCCAGAATATTTGTAATGTGTTAGTGTAGTACATTAACTGGATTTATATCTACATATATATATATATATGAATTGCCAAAACGGGAGATAAATTTCATTGTGATCAAATTTTACTCATTCAAATTTGTGTGCATTAAAGTATTTTTGTATTTTTACTGTTGTAATATCAAAAATGCAATCTTGATGCATTTTATGCAAAAAATCAGTGTTACTCTTTTTGCATTTCTTTAAATTTATATGAGCAGAAAAATGTTACATCTGTGTCAAATTATAGAGGGGAAAAAGTAAGTAATGAAATAAGTCTATGAAGGAAGATGACCAAAGACCAGCAGAGTTAAAATGATCAATTTACATGTAAAGAATATTATATAGTTAACATGCACATCATGATATGATTCATTGTTCCATTCTTAAGCCAGCAGCAAATTTTATTCAATATTTCTAATCAAATAAATTGTTTTATTATCGATTGTTTGTGCATAAGACATCTGAATGATAGGTAAAATTACTTTTTAAAGCAATATATAAATTCATGATTCAGTACAACTACATCCTGTAATCCCAGCATTTAAAATGACAAAAACCATTGTCTAAAAATCTGCAGTCAGTCAGCAAGTTACATAAAGTGCTTTTGTAGAAAACTTTTATGTAATAAAATTCTAAACATAAAATGATCAACTACTTCCTTAAAACACTTTTTGTTTGCCTTGAACCTATGTTGTACAAAATAATGTTTAATTTATTGTGGAACTGATATCACATTTGTTGTTGATGTTGATTACACTCTTGTAACTCCTTTAAATTGTCCTAATACAGGAATATTCAGCTCTATCTTACTTATCGTGGTTTTAAATATTCCAAGATTGTAATCAATATAATGTATTACATTCATCAACAATTTAACCATTTTCTTTTTACTCCTCTTACTTTTTCCAGCATCCCAGAATGTCTCTTCTGAATAACATTTAAATATTTTCACTAGTCTCTACAATAAACTAAATTAAAATGTACCTTTGTTAGAAGTATTAAAGTTAAATGATTAATTGTTTTTTAATTTAGAATTTCTAAATTTCGTTAACCATTAATAACTGCCTGTCTGTCACATTAAAAATTCACTGCTGATTACCTCCCCCAGAAAATCAGAAGACTAATTTGGAATTACTCACCACAATACCAAATCCGCACAGCATTTCTAATACAATACTAAAGGATGTGATTCGTTATTGTGGCTCATTTATTGATGTTGTTGATTGTTGGATTGCTGGCAAAGTGCATAGTCCTTTGTTTCATTGTGGTGTGTGTTGGGGAGCATCATGACATGCATAATATCATTATTACCCTATTGTATTGAGCTGCTTTGTCCTAATCACTTCTGGGTCACCAATATAGACCATAGCTTGTCACTATGGAATCTTATTGGGTTTGGGCGTGTCATGTATATTTGGTCATTGGATCAATTGTTGTCAGAGAATGCGCTTTGAATTTATCAACGGCAGTGTTTACTAATAGATGACACCATTGTGGACCGCCCATTGCTTTTCGGCTTGTCTTAAGACTCAGTCTCAAATCCTTCTTAGTAGGGCATGATGCCTCAAATAATTAAGCTCAAAGTGCACTTCTGAGGAAGACTTGCCTTTAGCGGTGAATGAAGACACTGCAAATATTGATTAATTATCTCAAATCTGAATTTTTCATTCAATCATTTGACAATGAAAACCAATACCCTTACAATCAATCCAGAACATGCGTAATAACTTTTTGAAGGATTGCCTAAACCTCCTTTTTTCACCTGTCATCATAGAGATGAAATTTTTAATCAGCATCAATCTTGTAATATATGAGTTCATAAAATATCTTCTTACAATTTAGTAATTTGATTATAGGTTAAATTTTTTCAAAGTTACTTTGTTTACTAAGCCTTTTTCTAACCTATACAAAATAAGATACCTCCTGTAATTCAGTTTGAAATTACTGCTACTGCTGTTCCTTGCCCTTTTCTATTAACCTAGCTAAGAAATATGAAGCTTTGAAATGGTACTATTTCTAGCATTTCTTAAAGATCCTCCTAGTTCTTCATACTATTCACGGAAAAATCTTGCTTGCCCTTTGCTCTGCATCATGTACAATATTTTTGATAGCTGGGATAGCCATTATTATGCGTCTGCACCAAGGAGGTTGGACAGAGGGTAAGTATGATTGACTCACTGAGTATTATGTCACGTGTTGAGTGGAAATGAAGCTTTCCTCTGTACTAAAGGCTCCATTCATGTGCTTTGCTCTTAATCCTAAATTCCCTTAACACTTTCAGGACAGGTACATGTTCCCTACAAACATCTCTCACAGCCGGGCATCCCACTCACGCATCACTGAAAAACTAATGCAAGAGATGGGTGATACATATATGCATTTTAAGCTGAAACATGTTTTAAAGTCTACTAGATGGCATCCTGTGTCCATTTCTTTTGAGCTGAATATAGTTTTAGGATTCTGAACTTTGATTTGATCACATTCTGCGTAGCTTTGGTGTCAGCTGTCGTGGGGATGGAGGCAAACATTTCTGTTTCTGATATCACTTCAAATCCTTTTTTAGTATTTTTTTGCTACTATGTAGGGTCCTTTAAGGTTACTATGTCGAGTTCTGTTGCATTTTGCATTACTTCTATCACTTATACTTTGCGTACTTCCCCTTTTTATTTTGGAAAGCCTTGACTTCAGTTTATTATGGAGAGGAAGTGTTATTTATCACCGGAAGGATATCTCGCATGGACACAGATGAGACTGGTGTTTCATTTTCTAAAGAGTTGACATTGCTCGTGATTCTCATACGGACATTTTATCAGAGATTGAGCTGATAGAATCTGGTAAAATGTCCTGATGAATCTACTGAAAGTCAGCTTTCTACTTCACATGAAAGATTTCCTTACTTCTTCTTGTAAATAGTCTTTTGTACTTTTTATTAATTTCGAAGTTTATTAATGTACTTTGTCAAATAAAACTTCAGAATAATTTGAATAGCATTTCTGAAAATTATTTCTGAAGGTAAGCAATTTGTTTTACATATTTCTATGTAAAGAAAAGGAAAAATATTGTTAAATGCTCATTTTAACATATATGATAGCTTAAATAATGTAGGGCCGAAACTTATGACATTAGGACCTAAACGTTTTGTGTGACTTTTTTTTCTAAAGTTGGACTTAGCGATGTAAAACTGCAGTCCTGTGGAATGATTCCTTTTGGCTCCCATCTGTTCCAGTGGAATGGCTTAAACAAAAGCGCACCATATCGAAAAAATTAATGCTGCATATATTACCAGAATAATCTAAAATCCTTCCCTACAAAAAGAGTAGACTTTTTAAATCGTATTTTCTGCAAGCAACATATGCATTGTTGCAGCTTTTGAAATACCCCGCCCCCCATTTTAATCTGATTAGGGGGAAGGTCAGTTTGGCACAGAACAGTATGTATTTATGAAAAAAATATTAAAAAACTTATGAAATAACACATGTTATGAAAATTTTACTTCTTTCTCACCATCTTAATAAAAATTCCATTAAATACATCCTGAATATTTTAAAGGAAGCTATTTGCCATTGCATACCGATGTGTGTGAACTTGGTTAGCATAGCATCACATAATATTGATCAGTTCATGATTTTTCTTCCCAAATTATCCAATATTATGCCAGGTATTGCTGTATATGTGTTTTTTTTTTTCCTGTGGTTGCATAAAATTACAATTTAGCTAAAGACGGTCTCGGTTTTTAAAGCTCCGTTATCTGTTTCTCCATTTCTTTGTTGAGTGTGATGTAGGGTAAAGAGAAGAGTATCGAAATATTGCGAAAATATGTTGTCATTTGAGCAGTTAAGGGGGTTAAACACACAAGTAAGTGGTGGATGGCATTGCATCTACCTAAAGTCAAAGAGAACAAAGTAAGACATTGATTATCCTCCAGTATTGACCGAGGGCAGCCAAACCCCCAAGGACAACCTCAATGTCATACTATGTAATGACACCATAACCGATAGGCAGGCAAGACAGACCATGTTGTCCCTGCTGAGCCGGAACCTACCACTGAATATATTATTGTTCTAGTGATTGTGAAGGCTCTTAATTTTACCCAAGAAGTCAAGTCTGTGTAGGTACTTGTCCTATCCAGAAAGCTGGAAGTTGCCTTCCAGTCGACAAAACAAGAGTTTTTTTAGTCCGAAGGGACTTTATCCCTGAAGGACTATCGTTTTCGTTTTGCGATTTTGCGAATGTGAGCATCTGGAAGCAAAAAATTTGGAATTTGTTTTATTAACGATTTCATATTTTGTAAAACTTTAACGAATTTCTGATTAGCAAACTCAAAGATTTCAAAGCGAGCAATCGCAACGTTGTGCAGAAAAAAACATTTTCATCTCCAGCGTTTGAGACTGTGTATCGGAAATTCTAAAGATGTGCTCAATTTAAAATTATTTTGCAATATTTCTCTTAAACTGAATTTTGTGGTTTAAGTGCGAAGAACATGATATTTAATAAATAAAGAGGTAACACATAATGTTAAAAAAAACTTGGATGTAATTTAAAATCTGAAACCTTTTTTTTGGGGGGGGGTTCTTTTTACTCATGTTTGTTTGTTTGTTGTTTGTTCAGCTGAATATGGAAAAGCACTGTAAGATTTGTCAGTGAATGAAGTTTAAAATATTTACTGAATGTGGGGAATGAAATCTTATACTGATATATATATGGCAGAAGTGTGATTCACATTTAAAGAATTTTGTATTTTGTTTGTACTGAAGTAATACGCTTCTTAAATATGCACTTTCTTAGGTGTCATTATTGTGCATAAGAAAGTTATATTTTTAATACATCTTTAAAAAAATGCTTTGATCTGTTATTGTAATGAAATTAGAAATATATTTTTTCTTCGTGCGGGAGAGAGGGGAAGAATCTTTGCTAAATGCTAGAAAATTCCACATAAGTGGCAATAATAATTCTTAAAAATAATAATCAAGCCATTTATTATGAATTTGGAATTGCTTTTGCAATCAGATACTGAAAGCAAGAAGTAGATATTTTCACCAAATTCTTCAATATTTTGCGATAGTGTGTATGATGTTAATTTTTAAATAAAACATAAAAGTATTGTTTAAATAAGCAAAGAGCTGTTATTAATTGTGAAAGAAAACACAATTATGAAAGTGAATACCAATAACTGGTTCTATGTAAAATAGAAATAAAACATAGAAAAAAGCAATTTAGCAAAAAACACATTTACTGGATTCTCAGTAAATGTGCACTTTTGATATCAGTTAACTGGTCAGACATGATGACCACAATACTACTGGAACATTGGAAAAGGCATTTGATCTTGTATTCAAATAAAATTACTTCATTCTGTGATTTTTTATAGAAGTGCTTTAAAGTAGTAACATATATATTTTTAAAATATAAAGAAATCTTCTTAATTATTATTTTGTTATTGTGGAGAGCAAAAGGTCGATTTTTAAATTGTTAGATCTGCATATCAGAGAACAGAGAGAACAATATTAAGTGCCATTTACCTATGAACTGCATCTTCAAATGAGGTCTCATGATATTTAAAAAGAGAAAACTCCATTTGTATAAATATAATTTTTAGCAGATATTTTAACATCTTGTTTTAAAATTAAGTGAAAGAGTTGATTTCACAGTTTAAAAATTTAATGATTCTGAAAGAATTGTAATTTTCTCTTATTAAGGGAATAGCTATCGGGGAAAAAAATGTATCTGCTTTGAAAAATTTGATAAATTAGTTTTGAAAAAATTTTGCTTGAAAGGTTATTTTCAGATATATTCAGTAATGTAGTGACTGAAGTTCGGCAATGATTTGTTTGATCATTAAACAAAGATATATGCAAAAAATTCAAATCAGCATTAAATAAAAGATAAATTTAAAATCAGATTTTGTAAACAAGTGTCTTCAGGGAACATATGAACATTTTTCAAGAATCTATTTGTCAAGTTTCATAATACATTTCATGATTTTTGGCCTTTCTTTCTGTACACTGTGCGTTTGACTTATATGCATATAGACTCTTCATTTTTATTGGTAAAATTGTTTGCAATAATATAGAAAACAGTGAAATTGCACTTTATTAACTGTAAAAGTTTTTGAGGCAGTTATGTAAAAAAGTAAAGGGAAAAGTGTAAAAAAATTATGACATTGCTTAAAAATATTATATGTTATAATTCAAGAAATTTATGTTACCCATTGTTGACTTGGATAAGTTCAAACACTATTTCTGACATAAATTCTATAAAACATTTCAGCCCTTTCCCTCATAAAGAATGCCATTCTGTTATAATAGCTACTTTTGAGTTGTAATTGCTTGGTCCCAAAACAAACATTCTCACATATTTTCTTAATCTGAGCTTGCAGGTCATTCCAAAGGTACAGGTAGAAATGCACAGGACACCAGAAATTTGCCATTAGTTTTACAGGTATAGTCCCGTTGCACTTACTGTACAGTTCTGCCCCAATTTTGAGGAAGAGCATCCCGAGGATGGGCAGTCCAAGTGTCTTCCACCCCTCTTCTTCTACCACCAATCTCTCGAGAGGATTTTTGGCTTGCTGTCTGAATGCCCCTTTGCTGCACAGACACTATACGCTTACATACATCCATGCCTTCTATGGTATTCAAATCTGAGTCCCATTGGTACAGAAGTCAGTGTCACTAACTACTATACTGGTTTTCATTTCATGCCATTTTCTAATTGAATTTCTCCCATTGTTTGGGCCAGATTAATTCAAAAAGGAATTCTTTATACTTTAAAAATGTATATTGCTCAAAATTATCACCATCATAAGCAAATGTTCTCTATTTCATTACCATTTTTATCCCGTTTGTATTAATTTAATTTTAACTTCCTTGTGCGAAGTAAAGGAAGTATTGTAATCACAAAAAATTTTGGGTGCCATAATTCAACGAAAATATCCATTTTGATCGCTATCAAATGCAATTTAATGATGTTTTTGCTTGACATCTATACGTAAGGACAGAATAAAGGAATCTTTTTCCCCAAACGAATTATAAAACTGATTTAAAATATATTCAGAAGAGATTTTTTCATGGCATCTGTACGTATGTATGTATCTTGCATAACTCAAAAACGAGTAGCCTCAGAACGTTGAAGTTTTGCATATAGGGCTGCTATAATATGTAGCTGTGCACCTCCCTTTTTGGTTGCAATCGGTTGGACCAAAAAAAAATACATATATATGTATATACCCACTCTGTTACTCGGCTCCGTGAGCTCAGTTCTTTTATTCTTATATATTGGGAAATTGCACATTTTTTGCTTTAAAAATGATTGAATTATGTTGTCCTTTTTACCGGTTAAGGTTTTTATGCCTTTAGTTAACCTACACGCAATAATTGTAGAGTTATGAACAATTAAAAAATTGTTTAAGTGTGGCTAGGCTAGGCCTAATTTTTGTTTACCATAGCAACCATATTTGTTTACATTTGAAACAGCAGAATAGTGGATTTGTTGCCAATCTAGAAACACTAAGCTTCACAACAACAAAGATAATGTCTTCTCTTATTACTGCAAATTAAATCATGCTTAATTCATTCTGGAATTAACATTTAACTTGTTAAATTATCCCATATATTGACTCAGCATAGCGTCCACAACAAATTAAGTCAGTTTCTACGCTTTCAGTGTCCTTTTTCTCAAAAGTAAACTTTCAGTTTTGTGCACCGAAAAATCTGCCTTATTGCCCACTGGCCGAATTGCTTGTTTTTGCATAGAAACTCTAATTTAAATTTTAAAAGTTATTCTTTAAATTGTTTTAACTGTATTTATGTTTTATATTTTTCAATTTATAATAAAAATATTTTTAGGTTTTAAATATTTTTGCCTTGTCGCGAAGTGAGACCTGAATTAACTGAATGAGAAATATATCTCTAAGTTGAGGAAATAAGTTTAAATGAAATGCAAGAAAAAACGCATATAATTTGATATTATGTACAAGGAAGTGATGTGGTGTAGACATCAGAATTTTTTCATTAGTATGATTCTGAAAACAGTCATGTTATCAAAGTCCATAATATGCTATCAAAAACTAGTTTCATTCCGTTCATTCATCCTACATGTCATAAATTTTTATACTGAATTGTAAGTGACAGTTGGATCTTCTGTACCTTGCTTTAAACATTTCGGGCTGTTTCGTGGGATGCACTTTCATTAGCTCTAACTGCTGTTGGATTTGCAGATATCTCTTGTCTTTCACTTCCTGTTTTGGCTGAAGCTACCTATCTTTCTTCTTGAGGTAGATCTTACCCCCTTTTAATAACACTACTGACAGCAGCTTTGACTGGCTTGGTTAAATTGCATATTATTAGTCTGTAAAGTTTTCTGTTGTTACATAATAAAAGTAACTATCGACCCTTTGTGTGACATCAATGAGAGTGGGATTTATTGGCTTTCCAATTACCTGTACAATTTTTATATTGAATGTAAATTTTTTGATTTAATAGCTATTTTAAAATATTCATTTCTGTCGTGCACACCAGAAAGTATTTCTAGATCCAGTTACATAGTTTTAGACACATCAGTATGTATTTCGAATAATTTAACATTAGTCTTTTGAAGGGGGGATACTGTTGCCTTTTTTTTCCCTCTTTAATTTTTTTTTGGGGGGGAGAGAGATCTTGACTTTTTTTTTAATAAAATTTCCTTTTGGGAGGTGAATGAAATGCGTTTTTAGTTTCTGATTCTTGTTAGGCATTGTCCATATTTGTTTCTGTATTCATAAAGAAAAAAAATTTCCTGTACCAGTGTTCCCATCCAAATAAATTTAAGATGTTATTAAAACGTGCAGTAAATTTGTTTTGCTAAAAACATTTCATCATATTTTTATAAGATGAAAATTTATTTCTCTATGTATTTGAGAAATGTAGCTCTTGGAAATTGTTATTATATATTGCTGTATTGTCATGTTAAGTTTTGGTAAAATATTGCATCAGTCTCAATTTTTCTTTGTCAGGCAAAGCTTTATCATGTCCGCTGTGAATAATAATGTTTTATCAACTGCAGCGAAAACTCAAAATACCAGTTTTTGTTTAAATGACATTATACATATATTTACACGTTAATGAAAATAATCTTATCCAGCTAGTAACCTTAGTTCCTACTGTAATTCTTTGATAACATAGTGAGCATTTTAATGCTATGTAAATTGTTGATTATTTAGGATATGTCTGTATTTTAGGCAATTTTTGAAAAAACCATTATGTTGACACTTTTTGCACAATGCAGATAAATTTGTATTTATTTATGCTGTGAGAATTAGGTTTATTTATATCTGCTTTTGTGACAGTTTTACTGAAAGTATAATTTAAAACAGCATAATTTAATTTTAAAGATTATGTAATAATGGCCTAAAAGTTCAACTGCTAAAATCATACTGTCTAGGCTTTGTAGAAAATGTGAAATACTGAATGTTAAACTTTTCTGTTAATAATACAGCTTTATTACTATTATTATTATTGCCAATTAGAGTGAATGCTGCGAAGTATGGCAATATCAGTATAGTTCACTTTTCCTTTCTTTGTTAAAATGTATCATTAGTTTCTAAATGTGATTGAACTTTCTTTATGTGTGTCTGTGTGTATGAGTGAATAAAAAAAAGTTTTCTTTTGTCAATATTTTAAATATTACAATTTTAATATTTTTTGTACATTTGTTGAAGCGTAATTGTGAAAATTTGGAATTTGTAGACACTATAAAAAGAAGCTGTAATTTTTCTTCAAGAAAACAATATTTTGCCAGGTCATAGGGTTTGCACAAATAATCATGATATCAAGCTGTATTTTGAAGGAAAAAAATAATAGTTATTCTAATAATAAATTCATTGAAAAGTAATTTTAAGTTAGTCATATTCAAAATTTTCCTGCCTGTTCTTTTTTTTTTAATTTAAATGGGTATGTAATAATACTGTGTACTTATCTGGGAAGTGTTTTGAGCACCTTTTACTTGCAGTAAGTCCTTATGCCATCACTTTTCGTATGTCTAGTAACAAAATATTTTAATAATAAACTTTTGACTTTATAATGAGTAATATAATAATTAGTTTATATTTATCAAAGCTTTCATTATTCTTGCCATAATTTTTAATACATAATGCACTTTTCTTAGAAGAGTTGCTGCATCAAGGTATTTATTAGCAAGCAAAATGTGAAATTGTGCCAGATCAAGAAAAAAAAAAGGTATCGGTTGAAGAGGTGGCATTAACAGAAAAGGAATATAAATGCAGTTGAAGGCGTTTACTGCTAAAGTTACCAGTTTTATATTTTTCAGTTTTAAAAATGTATTTCAAAATAGTGTATCTTAACTAACTGGATTATGTGTACATATTGTTCATTGCTTTTTCTGAATATGTTTATTGCTTAATAAGTAGTTCATTTGCTACATTATACTTTTCCATGGCCTGGATATTTGATAGTTACACCAGACTGAAGTGATTACTTATTTTATGTATCATATTTTAATGATATACTGTACCATTTTGTGCATTCTTATTGATAAGGAAATCAATATTTATTGTAAGTTTATTTATTTTTTAGCTGTATCTTATTTTTAATAGTGTATCATGCAGACTTTTACATATACGTATTTGCTGAATTTAGTATTTACGCTTAGTTAAATATTCTGTACAAGAATCTTTTTATGCTATATCATTTTATTATGTTAGAAAGAAATTAAACATGGCCTTGATTACTTGATGAAATAAAGCATAACTGTATGGAATTAGAATCTTGATAAAGGATAAGTCACTGTAAGTGCTTTCAGAAAGTCTAAAGTAGAATGTATGTCACATTGACATGTATTTTAGGTAAGAATTGTCTCTCAGGTATTTTCGATTTTGAATTGGTATCTGTTCTAATATTATTACCTAACAGAAAATTAGCCAACTGTTAGATGTTTAACAGGGTTGGACACTGGAACTTAGACACATGTATCGGGACCATAATAATTTATGACTATGCTAAAAGCCTTCTTTTGGAGGCTAATGCTGCAGCTAGTTTTGAAAATACCTAATTGTAGATTCATTAAAGGTACTTTTATCAATTTTTCTTGCAAAGCAAAAGTTTGTTCTCTTCATGATCATAAAGAAGGAGGTATTTCTGCACTCTTCACTAGCATTCTCTGGACAGTTTCAGTGATGTTAAAGTCAGCTTCATGCATAGCTTGGAAGATTTTCTTCAAATTACTTTCACCTGTTTTGGAATGTGAATTGAAACAATATCATCCTGATATATGATATCTCCTTTCTGTTATAATATTTCACCAAAAAAATGGACTTGCTTATTTAGAAAACATCAGTAGTTCTTGATATGATATGACTATCAAAGAACCTATAGTGTTCCCAGAAACTTCCACAAGATATGTGGCACTGACTGCAACCAGTGCACGTGTAGGCTGCACTCAAGGCAAGTGGTTGGGTAGATTGTAATCTCTGAAGAACTTCTGAACACATAAACTCTCTCAGAAGTGCAAAAGACATTAAAGATGAACTGATTACTCAGTAACAATTATTTTATGTTATTTATCTGAATTTTGCATTCCTAAATACCACTCAAACCGAAATTCAGCATAGGCAGTAATTATTAAAAGCTTTGTTGTAGTTGCCTGACCGTGAATATTAACCCTGCTTGTGGATACATATGAGTTCAAGAAAATGTTAAGGCCTGTTATAAGTTAAATATTTGTTGTATATTTTATACATTAAATTCTCTGTAACACTCTCAAATCCTTCTCGAATAATTTGCTCCTAGTTCAGTAGTTACTGTCACTGAATAAATTTTTCAATTTTCTAAGCATACAGATGCGATTCTAGATATTCTGCCTCTCAATACATTAAAAAGACTTGTGTTAGAAACGAGATGGGTAATCTGAGTGTTAGCACCCACTGGTGAATACTGAAAGGATATAGGAGGGCATAAATTGTCCAAGGAGCAGTAAAAGTGTGTTAGGAAGCAACTGAGCAGTAAGAATGTTCTTGGAAAATTTTGTTATATAACAATTTTTTGTAACATTTAAAAATTCATTTGATATTTATGGGCATTGCAATCATTCTTTTTTAAAAGTTTTATGTTAGTCTTCATACTTCTTAGTCTAAGTAGTATATATGCCAATTTCCTTATTTCAGAGAACATGCATTACAAAATTTTAGGCCAAACATTCTGAAACTGTAATAACATAATTTCTTTGATATCTAGAACTTGCAAATAGCATATATTCTCTACTTCTGTATGTGGTATGGCAGAAATCTATGCATATGTTGTCCAGCTTATTGCTGTAAATGCTTTGAGGAAACTTTAATAATTACCATTCTGTTTCAGTTTCTATGATGGAATTTTAAGTAATTGACTACAGTGCTAGTGTAATAAATGTCTAAAAATTTAAGTATGTTTCTATCATTATCTATGCATGACATTTAAGATAGGTCATCTAAGTCAGAGGATGTAGTTACCCGGAAGGGGGAATTCAAGCAAGATAGTGAACCAGAAGTTCAGAAACCTTCAGTATGCCAACTAGACAGGCACCAATAAGTTTATCCACTTTTGGTTTTCGATATGAATTCAAAGTCCTTGAGGATTCTCAACTCCAAATGTGATCTCTGGCTTGATTTGCCAGATATTTCAGTTTCATTGTCCAATCCTGTACGTTTAAGAATACAGTGTGTGTTGTTTCATTAAAGGAAATTTGTTTGCAGCCACGTAATTTTCCTGCAATTGCCTTTAAGTACTATTATTAGCTTAAGAATTTTTGTTTGCTTGTCACTTTGAATGATGTTTCAAATTATCTGATAAAACCAGATTTTGTTGAATTATTCATTTATGCTTTTAAGTGCTTAGGGCCTTTAAAAATATTAATCTGACCCTGCTCAGAGTACAATTTAACTATTAACAAGCAAAAGTACTATTTACATGAAATCTGTTCTGATGTTAACCAGTAATTTAATGAATCTTTAAAAAAAATTTATTTCAATTATTTAATATTTTCATGAGATATACGATTAAGACATTCTAATTCAAAAGTTTTATTGATTAAGTGTTCATGTGAAAAAATTACTGGTTTTCTGTTTTAAGAAACAAGTTTCTTTCTTAACGGAATCTTTGCATTCCTGTGATCTTATGTTAAATTTTTGTATATGATAGTGCTGTTCTATAAAATCGAAGCATAATGCATAGATGAATACTATTTTTTTATTTTATTTTGGCCTGTATTCTTAATAATCATTTACTCATAAAAATGAATTTTTCTTTTAATAAATAAAGTTATGAACCAGTAAGTCACTTCTTCCTAACTATGATTTTACTAAAATTACTTTGCTAAAATCATTGATTTTGAATTATTATTACTAATAAAATATTGCAAGCAGTTGACATGTGAATTTTGGTGTGAAATTAGGTATTTGTTTTTATCTCATTTTCACCACTTTGCCTGTGTTCACTATTAGGTAAAGAGCCAGAGACTTCTAAAATGTTATAAAAATTTGCACATTTGGAAAAGTCTTCCATCATCGTTGATTTCAATGCTGTTTCAGGTGTAAGACAAACCCTTTCGGTTTTGGCAACATTGAAGAAAAATGTGGACTTCTGAAAAAGTTTTACGCTTTTTGAAGGAAGAGCTTTTAAAGATTAGTTCATCTGGTTTTGTTTTCACTATTTCTTTAATATCATTAGATGTATCATTGTCACCTACGGAGAATAGGACTTTCCGTATAGTAACTTTTCTGTTTGCTAATTAAAAGGGCTGCATGTTGCAATCTGTGTGGTTAGCTTGTCGAAATTAATTGAAGTGTATTCAGGCCTTAGATTTACGCTATTGGCCAAGTAATTATCGGTAAAAAAAGAATAAATCATTTTCAATATAGGACTACACACACCAAACAGTTTTCTCTAGCTAGATATACATTGGTCATCAAAATTGAAGGATAATGAGAAAAAATATGAGTTAATGTTGCAACCAATGCCCAATGCTGTAATTATCTATGTTAATTAAATACAAGTGAACTCAAAATTGCACTTCTGCACGTATGTTAATGCAGGAAATATGTAAATTCGGTGATGCACAATGGACGCATGTTGGAATTCTGACCTGTAGTGTTGTTTCTGAGAGTACTCAGTATTCAGTAGTTATGGCTTAAAGGCATTATTTAATCAAAGGTCAAAAGTTGTGAATAATTGGTAGAATTGAGGGAGGTCAAACACAAATGGAGGTTGTCCAAGATTTGAATGCCCCTCAAAGTATCATATTAAGAATTTGGAGCCACTTTTTTAAGCACTGGATCAGTTGATAGACAGCTTGGTCAAGGGTAACAGTTGCATCAGAGCACCATTTTCTGTCATTGTCAGCTCTCAAAGCGAAAACAAGAGAATTGGTTTTAGACTTCAGGCTGGTACAGAAACTTGAATTAGCCATTCTACTGCTGCACGGAGGCTTAACGAGGTTGACTGTATGCGAAAAAACCAATGGTCTGTGTCTTGCTCACTCTACCTTCCAGACGGGCCCATTCAAACTGGTGTCTTCATCATGTTCAATGGAGCAAGATGACTGGGCCTAAGTATTCTTTAGGACGAGTCTAGATATTGTCTGAACAGTGACTCTAGTCGTGTCTAGAGACAGATCTGGTCAGAAGAAGGAACATGCAACTTGCATTCTCTTGTACATGGAATATGCCTTTCTGCCACTGCCATTTAATGGTTTGGAGAGCAATAATGGCCATGTTTAGAAGTGCTGTTGGACCAGAGATTTTGCTAATGAATAATAATGATCGGCCTTGTCGAGCATATGTGAAATCAGATTACTTGCAAACAGAAGATATCAGGCGAATGGATTTAGCCATCCTACTCACCCACTTTGAACGCAATTGAGCATTTGTGGCATGCCTTAGAGTGCCGAATTCCAAATTCCTCCCCGGGCCTTCCAGGAACTCAAAAGTGCACATTTAGAAGAGTGGCATGCAATTCCACAAATCATGATCAACACTTTGTAAAGTCTATGAAATCAAGATGTGAGGTATGCATGTCTGTTCAAGATGACCGTGCACCATATTAAAAAAAAAATTCTACCAGAAGTGCTTAATTTTAACATTATTTTCTAGTTTCCTTAAATTTAGTTTTAGTTTCAATATCTTGTGAATAATCAACTTCCAAACATTTTAATTTATGTTAACTAATGCATTTGAGCACATTTCTGTGAATATTTTTTCATTAAGTCTCAGTCTATTTATTTCTGTCGTTATCCTTTAATTTTGATGACCTGTGTATTTGCCTGTTTCCTTAGTGCTGACTGAGCCCCTTCCTAAAAACCATGGAGGTAAGAAAGGAAGGAGGAGCCGACCCCGCACTACGAGTGAAGCACTGTTCCGAAGCTTCAGTCTCCAGATGGGGTGTTTTTTGTTTACACTCAGAAGCTCCCTAGACAACACTTCGATAGGATTTCGACACACGACAGTTCCATACAAATTGAAAAATGAGACATTTCCGCATAAAAGAAGCATTAATCGTGTGATGGATAATAGCAGTTTATATAGTTAAGTGACATTCACACAAAAATCACATCTTGGTTATTTTTCAAAAACTAACAATAGTGATTTTGATTATGAATTTGCTTTATAAAATTCTAAGCTGTTGAACTACAAAAATATAAATTTTAGCAAAAATGTTATGCTTAAAAAATGAAAAATACCTTACGGTACCTTTAAAATTGTATATGTCTGTCGATAGCCTTGATAGAGTATTCGTTACTTTTATTTTATGTTCCAAACGCCAAAATGTTTTCTATAAAATAAATGTTTTTGTCATCCACATAGTATTGTAACATGTACTTTTTAAACATTTTTAGAGGAGAGGCTTTATAGTTGCTTATTTTAAACTAGGCCATTTTATTTTTGTATAACTGAAAAATAATCACTTTGAGTTTACACTTTTTATTTATTTGGGTTATTTAAAAAATAAAATTACCACCAAATGCTGCAATCCTCTTCAAAATTAATAAATATACACACAGGTATGCCAATACGTTAACTTTTCCTTGATTTGTAACCACCCATTTGTGCAAATTATGTACAGTTTCACACAAATGTGTGGAACAGAACACAGATACATTTGCGAATTCGGCAGAAGTACCATGTGAACGAGCCACATCAAGACAGCTTATTAAGAATTTTGAAAATAGGGTAACCAACAGAGGTGAAAACATTTGTGTATTCTGCCAAAGGATGTCCGATCATGAATTTACTAGAAGATTTGAATTTGTTAATAAATCCTAAAATGTGTTTCAAATGAAAAGTTTGAAACCTGATGCCTAAATGTAAATATAAAATTATGCATGTTTAAAATATTTGTAACTAGGCACATAAGTCAGGTTAAGTTTTTATTAAATAGAATAAGGCATGCAAGGGCTATCTGCCAAAAGGGAGAAATGCCATTGTGGAGGAAATTCGAAGAAAAAATGACCTTTGAGCGAGTATTAAAAATAATGCATGTAATTTTCACTCAAATTATATTTATACATATTTCTTAGGTAAAAATTTCGGGTATATGCTAAATTATTGTAAATTACTTTACTTGAAAAATATAGTGAATGCACAGAAATTTAAGATTTTTCTCATGCCAAAAATGAAAAATGTGAAATATGTATGGGTATTTGTGCATATGCTTGCAAAAAGCATGTATCTGCTTTTAACAAAATACATAAATATTTATTAAATTATTTGTAAATGTATTTGAAATAAAGGATTTATTTATTCATAAACTCCTGTGAATATTACTATGACGAAATCTAATTATTAAATGTATCTCAATTTATAATGATTATAAATATTACCTAAATATGTAATAACCTTAACATTGAATTGTAAACATAATTTGAAATCCTCTTGACAAATACGTTTATAAAACTATTTGAGCAAGAATTGTTCGTACTGGAAAGCAATCTGTTAAAATTATTGTAAAGCAAATTCTGTGAGATGCGTACTTATGGAAGTAATAGAGAAGAGCTTTAGAATATGTATTGTTGAAATGAAGGGTAAAAAAAAAGTATAATTAAAAGAATTATTCCCTTACATTTTATAATAACTCAATTACAACTTTTAAACAATCTTTTTTTTATTTCCTTTCAGAAATATTCAGAGAAAGTTAAGTACTGTTTAATGTATTTTACTATTAAAATAAAAGGTGCTTTAATTTGAAATGGACTGAATAGAACATTAATATAAATTGACTTAGATTTTTATATTTAAAAGATGTCTCAAAAGCTAAAAAATCATGTCATATAATAAACTTTAATCTTAATTTTTATAAGCCTTAACCGAATAAAATCGAATTACCTTAAAAATTTTTTCTAATGTAATTAACGAAAACTTGTGAAAACATTTCATTCAAATTAAACCATTCTGAGCAAACTGTTCCGTGAAAAGTATAGAATTTAATTCCGTTCAGAATGAAATGTTGTTTGAAAATGTATGCTTATCACATACTTCGGACTCTGACATATTGTAGGAAAAGAAAACATATACATTTATACACAGTCCAGTCACATTAATGTGACCACCACGTACTTTCCATGTCAGAGTTAAATAACCAATCACAGAAGGCAGGTGGCAGCACAGTGCAGTTGAGCGTATATAAAGGGTGTGTGAGGACTTCGGAAAACATTTCAATCGTTGGCGTAATGCAGAAACGAAGCGATTTATCCGACTTCCAAAAGGGCATGATCATTGGCTTTCGGGCCAAGGGTGGAAGCATTTCCGAAACGGCTGAGTTTGTGAACTGTTCGCGTGCCGCCGTGGTAAAAGTGTACCGTGCATGGCAAAATGGGACTGTCCAAAATCAGCGACGTGGCAAATGTGGTGCACCACGGGCCATAGATGACAGAGGCGAACGACGGTTGCGGAGATGCGTTCGGGCAGATAGACGGGCTACCGTTGAGCAACTGACCACCAAAATGAACCAAGGGGCTACCAAAAGTGTCTCCCAAAGTACTATTCAGCGAACATTGCTGCGTCTGGGCCTCCGAAGCAGACGCCTGGTTCGTGCACCTATGCTGACTGCTGTTCATCGACGGCGAAGGCTAGAATTTGCACGCCAGTACAGCAGCTGGACGTCCACTGAGTGGCGACAGGTTGCGTTTTCGGATGAATCGCGTTTTATGCTCCATCGGACAGATGGACGTTGGCGTATAAGGCGTGAAACCTCTGAAAGGAACCACCCTGCAACCATTGCCGGAACGGTCCAAGCTGGAGGCGGGAGCATTATGGTCTGGGGAATGTTTTCCTGGCATTCTCTAGGTTCACTGATCATTGTGGAAGGCACAATGGATCAATACAAGTACGCATCTGTCCTTGCGGACCATGTTCACCCCTACATGCGCATTGTTTTTCCTCAGGATGATGGCATCTTCCAGCAGGACAATGCGAGGTGCCATACAGCTGCCAGTGTACGTGCGTGGTTCGAAGAGCACCAGGATGAGTTTACCGTCCTCCCCTGGCCAGCAAACTCACCTGACTTAAACCCAATCGAGCATCTGTGGGACCATCTCGATCGAGTTGTTCGCGCCATGGATCCTGAACTGCGTAATCTAGCGCAGCTGGCCACGGCATTAGAGTCGGTATGGCTCAACATCCCAGAGAACACCTTCAGGGACCTATGTGACTCTCTTCCTGCACGTCTCGCAGCAGTCCGCTCTGCGAAAGGTGGTTATTCTGGCTTTTGACAGATGGTCACATTAATGTGACTGGACTGTGTATGTATATTTACGACGGAATTACAAAATATTTACATCCGATCGTGTCAAAACCCAGTCACCGAATGTTTTGGTCACCACGAAGGGATCGCTAGTGTTTCAAAGCAGTGTATGGGGAAAACTGGTTAGGGCCTCTCCTTGCTTCCTACCTCCGTGCCAAAAACAGCCTTAACAGTTTTGTTCCCATTTGATCACTAGACGGGAAATTTCAGTAATTTTATTGCCATTCAGTCCGATCGGGAAATATCCCCCCGTTTCATTTATAACGCACTGTGTTTTTACTCCTCCATCTATAAAGAAGAACGTAAAAGCAGTGCTTTCAATGGCATTACATTTTGTTTATCATGCTAAGATATGATTATATAAGTAATTTTGCAGTGAAAACAGTACAGTATTGAATGATGAAAACAGTATCGCATGAATATTTATAGTTTTAATATAGTGGAACCTTTTAATCATGTTTTACACATTTCCAAGGCAGCTTATTGTCATCTCTTAAAGATGTGAGTCTTTAATAACCTTTTATTGTAATTTTGAAGCTGTAAAATAGCTTTGTTTAATTTCGTCTTTTTCAAAATTTGAATGTCAAATTTTGAATCTGCATTAAGTTCGCTGTTAACTGTAAAAGAACTTCATATAGATGCACTTTCCAATGTATTTTTCCTTGAAAAAAAAAAAAAATCTGGCTATTATGTACTAACTACAAAGTGTTTAGTGTTTTGTTTTAGGAACAATAAATACATAGTTCAGTTTAATATTCATTCCTGTTGAATTTCCGGTTTCTCTGTTATTTTAAATATATTCATTTTAAGGTAAAAATAAATGAAAAGGGGAAAAAGCGCATTGTAAAATAATTTGTGCAGCAGAACATGGAATAATTAAGAAGGCCGTCCAACTCTGCACGATGCTGCTATTCTATATGGAATAAGTTTTATAATTTATTTTTCAAGACGCAACTGAATTTTTAGCAAAATGGTTTATTTAAAAATAGAGTACGTACTTTCTAAGACTGGCTTGGCTTATTTAATTATGACAAGGCTTTCTAGGGCTATCTGCCTAAAGGGGGATACCTTCGTGGAGGACTTTCTAACGAAACTGGCTCGTATACATGTTAGACATGAAAACTACGAAAGTGCCCATTCAGCGGCATTCGAACCCTGTACCGTACCATTGTTCAGGACTTTACCACTGGGCCGCGTTACTTTTTAAGAATATTACTAAACTTATACTTGTAGGTACAAATGGCAAATGTTATTTTTATATATTAGGCGGTTATTATAATTAATAAATAATGTACAAAACCACACATTATTAATCTCCTCTATGAAACTTTTAAAAAGCGTATAACTCGGTAAGTTGCGAGAAAAGGCTTAAAATGATACATATAAATTCACGCAGTTTTTTGTCACAATTGCTTACCTCTATCCCCCCCAAAAAAAGAGATTTATGATTTACTTTTTTATCGGAGGCCGTCGGCCTCCATTTCCTTGAATAATTGAAATATAATAATATATATTTTGAATAATTGAAATATTAATAAATTTCATAAAATGCTTCTTAGACTTTGGAAGTGGTCTTAAATTAATGTAAAACATATTAAATAAAAAGTTGCTTCAGTATTTCTGCAGATTAGTGTACTCTACCGATTCATATTTTATTTAACACTAATCTGCTCTTACCAACAGAATGCACTGCAGTTTCCTTTAGTATTTTAAGATGGAAATTGCGGAAATGTTAAAAAAAAAAGTAAAATACTAACTATCTTGTCATTTTAATAAGTTAAAATAATGCAATAATTAAAAATGCAGCAAAAGGAGTTCTTTCCTGATATTTAGTGTATTATTAGCAAAACGGTTTGTTGTTCTTCTCTTAAAATTTCATAACATAACTTAATCTCAAAGTTGACTAGTCAATTTTAAGCGGTTTATATACACTCACGTTTGTGAAAATTGCAACACCATGAAGGACTTACGCGAGTGAGCTGAAATTTTCAGGAAATGCAAAGTAGCGCATGATATGCAAATGATTAGAATTGCAAATCCGTAGCGCATGCGTATGCTGAGCAGCGCCCTCTGAACGGCTGATGGATCCGAATAAATAGACGGCTGTAGCGAGGCGTGTATGGTTATCGGTGGTTATCTGCTAGTGGTAAACGTTAACTCAATCTGTACTTATGCCTCGTCGACGAAAGAGAGCGAGATTTGAACAACTTACAGAGTTTGAACGAGGGAGAATCATCGGCCTTCGTGAAGCTGGATTGTCGTATCGTGCAGTAGCCTCTCGTGTGCAGCGTAACAGCAGCACAGTGATGCGCGTTTGGAAGCAGTGGACGGACGAGTGTCGGACAACTCGGAAATCCGGGAGTGGACCCCGAAATGTGACGTCAGCTCGCGATGATAGACACCTGGTCCGCATGGCGCGGACGGACCGTACAGCTTCCTCTAGACAATTGGCAGCACTGTGGTCAATAGCTACAGGTGTTTCATTGTGTGCTTCATCAATTCGTAGACGTCTGCTGCAGTGTGGACTGCGCGCACGGACTCCTTTATACAGGATCCCCCTAACGCACGACCATCGCCGCCTGCGGCTACAATGGGCCAATCAGCATAGAGACTGGCGTGCTGATTGGCAGCATGTCGTGTTTTCTGACGAATCCCGCTTTAATTTGTGGTACCATGATGGCCGCATTCGTGTCAGACGCTATGCCGGTGAACGCCACCTTCCGGAGTGCATTATCGAACGCCACAGTGGACGAACACCCGGAGTTATGGTCTGGGGCGCCATAGCATATCATAGACGATCTCAATTGCTACGAATTGTGGGCAATCTGAACAGCAACCGGTATATCCGTGAAGTTCTACAGCCCGAAGCTGTTCCCTTCCTTCAAAGCTTGCCAGGCGCTGTATTTCAACAGGACAATGCCCGCCCTCATACTGCTCGGATTGTTAAATCCTTCTTTGCAGCGCAGCAGGTACAGCTTCTTCCTTGGCCTGCGTGTTCCCCGGATATGTCGCCAATTGAACATGTGTGGGATGTCATTGGTCGGCGTCTTGCTCGTGATCCTCGTCCTGTTGCGTCTGCAGACGAACTTTGGGTACGCGTACAAACGATATGGAATGCTCTTCCTCAGTCAGACATTCAAACTTTGTTTGACTCCATGCCACGTCGTGTAGCAGCACTTATTGCGGCGCGTGGTGGCCACACAAAATACTGATTCTGATCTCTTGTTCTTGTTTGTTTGCTTTGAACATTTAATCATTTATTTGTACCACTACCACTCAACTGTGTATTAAATTGCATTGAATTATGACGATTCCTTCTTGGTGTTGCAATTTTCACAAACGTGAGTGTATATATATATACAGCTTAGTACTGAAGTTGATTATTGAGTTTTTAAAATTTTGTAACGTAGCTTAATACTTCTAAGCATTTTCCTATTTCTGAAATTCTGGACTCTCATTTGCATTCTTTTGTTGTATGGCACATTATTTTTTTTTCTCTCGAATGGGAAAATTCATTTCCACTCTGGCTACGACGAAAATCGTAACAGGTTGCGTCTTCCAATAAACACGGCATAAATTTAAAATGTTGTGGTGGTTATCCTTACCGCTTTTGTTTATTTTACCAGTCCTGCTTTTTAAAACATTCGTTGTACTATCGCAACAATTACATATATAAACCTATAATATAATTTTCAGACCATATAATTATTCAAATTTTCTCTTTCTTCTATCTGGGGAGATTTTTCCATATTTAATTATCCATCATCTATTGTTTCTAAAGAAATATGAGATTTCCTGGATCCCTTTTATAATGCTTTACTCAACCTAAGTTTCGACACTTCCTCCGCATTGGTTATAATGTAAGTTCCTTCACTTCAACAAAAGGGCAACGTTTCCTAACAGCCCTAATAACAGATAATTCAAAATCAATTCTAAATTATTTTGAGGACTATGATGGTATTTTCTATTAAAAAAAGTCTTTCGTATGTTTCTTCCTTTTTTAACTGGGTGTAACGCGTATGTAAATGGAATTATATTTGTTACAGCACTAGAACTTATAACATGAATACTGTAAAGCTGACTACACTGTGGACATGACTGGAAAGTTCCGTCACTAAAACAATCTCCATCATCTTCTAAACTACTCATAGCGCTGTCGATTCTAAATACAAAAATTCTTTTTTCCTGACCGTCATCAAATAATAAATTTTTAGAATGTTTTTCTGGAATAATGATGTCATCTGCATTATTTGACAATGAATTTATTGCACCAAGAGCCTTATTGCGATTTCTGTACATTGATAGTTCCGTACATTAGTAACAAAATCTCAGACATGGGCAAAGGTTTCTCTACTTATCGTCGGTGACATTTCCTAAAACAACTCATTTTATGTTTCTCTCTTCAGGGGATCATCTTCTTGATGAGACGGGTGTCACGATCCTGGAGCCCCAGTGATCTATCCTCTTTTCCGTCTCCTCTCCTCTGAGCTGAAATTTTCTGCTTTCCCTTCTCTCTTGTGGTTTTCCTTTTCGCAGGTTGGGGCTCCTTATAAGAGACTGGAACACCCCTTGTCTCTAGTTTTCGAATGACGAGAAAACTGCCCACGTGTTTGCCGTGCATGGAGACCCGTGTCGATGGAAAGGAGGGTCCTGGTAGTTGAGGGGCGAAGTACTGTCCCCAACACACTGCTTTGGCCTCTGCTTCAGCTAAACGGGAGGCGCCTTGTTGTCTTCACGGGTGTCAATCAGCTGGTCACTAGTCCTTGTGTCTGTGGCTCGGGGATAAGCTCTCCGAAGTACCTGCTTTCTGGAAAGCCGACTGTGGGGCTTCAGTTTGCGTATAGGTCCGGCTAGCCCTAACACAGGAATCTGTGTTCCCTTGTTGGGCTCCGTGGTGGGTGGGGCGGTTGGACCCGAATCTTTTTTTCCTCTAATATGGCGAACGCTCAAA